>OU343041.1:12211048-12284388 GCA_910593735.2 Ectemnius lituratus
CACGGAAGCGAGTACGTCCGTTTATACTCGTCCAAGGGAGGCAGGTGCCGACAGATCCGTAACGATCTAAAAACGAAATTCACCTAGCCTTGGGTAGGCGCTGGGAGAGTACGTGATTAATGTCGGCGAGATAAGGAGCAGAGGCCCGACTTCCGGTGCCAAGTGAAACGGGCTGGCCTGGCCAGACAACAGAGCCCCCGCGCGCGCGCGCGCGCGCGAATGATTAAGTTACGGACGTGGAGTAATGGAATCATCAAATTCACCTCGTTCCTTCCTGTATCACGTGAGGGTTCCCCCGCGCTTGGAATATCCCGGGATATCGCGATAACAACGCTTGGCAAATAAATGAGCCAACCCAGCCATTACCAAAAGCGAGTGTTAATCAAGGCCAAGCGGTCCGTTACATTGGTAGGTTTGGCTTGGAATTATATCACGCGAAGGCATGAATGAAGGAAGAAGAGCAACACTGTTACCAAAGTGTTCTCTGCATCAATCAGAATGAAATGTCAGCGTGTTATTCTTGTGGCAATCAACTATGAACGGGTGTTGTGTCACAGCTGGTCTATCCATGCTTCGAAAGGCTGAGTGATCGTGCGATAGATAAAATCGGATGTTCCGACATGTCGTTGATCCGTGTAACTATAGAGTCGACGACTAGAACCTGTATAGAGTGATAGTGAGTGTGTACAACTTGAAGAGATACCTGAGCGGAGCACTGAATGAGTCAAGGGTTGAATATGACTTCGTTTTGAGAGAGCTACCAGTGAAAGTAATACGAAATAGTGCTGGTACAGCAAAAGCACTGGGAGGCAAAGGGTTGGAATTCGTTGACAGGGAGATTCATCAAAGGCCTCGTTACCCTCATTGCCAGCGGCATGCCACTTTTACAATCTGCTTTGTGCGCATCGAGCTGTTACGCACCCTTCTGCCCTTCCAAAACGTAACAAGGAATATTCAAGGAAAATGACTTTGACGATGACTGTAATCAAGAGCGTCCATTTACACACGACTTAAGTGTGCTGAATCAATACCGGATCTGTTAATGCTGACTAAACCCTTGGTAATTAGAAGCACGTCGGTGGCAGTCTCCGTGTAAGCAGTACGTTTACAGTCCTGCATTGCCGAGGATCCAGGAATGCCAACAACATGCGAACAGCTCTTGTTAGAGTAAGAGAGATAGAGCAGCGTAAGGATAGGATAAGGTCAATTGGCTGGGCGAATATTTCACGCGCTGCATCCATCCTACCTAATCCTAGAAGGTGTTGAGGAAACTGGTGGTACTTGCTCTCATAGCAAAGATCTTCTCGTCAAATATATCAGGCGGGCTGGCCCCTCGAGTCTACTACTTCATTAGAGAGACTGGAATGCAGAAAACGCTCCGGCCCCGTGTAAATCAAGCCCCTGAGATATAAGCTGCTCGCATGCACACCGAGTGCCATGTGCAACTCGATCGATTCACCCAGCACGCAGCAGCAACACACATAAACGTACATGCGTTCCGTAATATATATATATATATATATATATATATATATATATATATATATATATATATATATATGTTGAGCAAACCCTCAAGAGAGATGCCGAGCGAACGAGCCCTGGCTACGGAGTGCCCGAATTCCTCTTGGCACGCAATGTACATATTTACATTTCATATGCAACAAATTAATGTTTTCGAGCCACCCTCGGGGGGCGGGGGGGTGGGTCCTCCTAAAATGAATACCAACTGGCGAAAGCTCTTGGGCTTTCAAAAATATAGAACCTAGAAATTTAGCTATGCCATTGGTATTTAACCCGGGGCGAACAATCGAGGCTGCTCAAGTGGCAAGGAAAATCCATCATGGTTTAGAGTTTATCATCTCTAGGAGTCTGGCTCGCAGGATTCGTGTGAAAGGAGCGTGGCTGGTGTGGAAAGCTTTGTCAGAAATACCGACCCTCCACTTAGGAGAGGACGAATGCACGTACTCGTATAAAGTACAGGGCCACTGTTTGCATAGATATAGAGGCGAATGGCCGGGCTCGTTCCGCGGAGATGGTGGCAATATTTGCGCGCTCTTGACAGGAAGACAATGAGACTCGATCCGACACGCGATATACAAGCACGAGCCACAGCCCAGCGACACCCTGCCACAACCCCTCTCAGTAGTTCCCTGTCATCCGTGAGATTCACCCTTCAACTACTCCTCCTACCTACCCCCTCCCCCCTTTCCCTCTCATCTCTTTCTCTCGGGTTATCTCACGACCGATGTCCTTGTTACGGTACAAGCATCCAGACGTATTCACCACCTGCTCGGGAAAAGGTGAGAAAAATCGAAGAAATCAGGCCTTCCAAGATGTGGGAAAAAATGAAATTTGAGCTAGGGCTCTGAAATTTATATCACTCCTTACTTTATGCAAGAAAACGGTCTTCACCAAATTTTAGTCCCAGAAATAGTCGGGAAGTATGGAAAACATGAAAAATACCGTCAAAATTAGATGAAATCAATTTTTCAGGAGGTCCTTTCCACCTGTTTTTGATACTATCCCGGCATTTGTGCCACTGGTTTTATGTTTTTTATCCGTTTTGATACACAAACAATCGAAAAATCAAGCATTCGTCAAGGTCCCAGAACCTTCGAAAAATCGAAAATTTGTGAAGGGGTACATATGGAAAAATTTGCGAAAAAATGAATTTTGAGCTACGGCTCTGGAATTTATATCACTTCTTCCTTGATGCAAGAAAACATTCCCCACCAATTTTCAGCCCCGGAAAATGTCGGGAAGTATGAAAAATATGGGAAAAACCACGAAAATGAATTTTTCAAGATCGGATTTCCACCTGTTTTTGATACTATCCCGGCATTTGTGCCACTGGTTTTATGTTTTTTATCCGTTTTGAGACTCAAACAATCGAAAAATCAAGCATTCGTCAAAGTCCCAGAACCTTCGAAAAATCGAAAATTTGTGAAGGGGTACATATGGAAAAATTTGCGAAAAAATGAATTTTGAGCTAGGGCTCTGGAATTTATATGGCTTCTTCCTTGATGCAAGAAAACATTCCCCACCAAATTTCAGCCCCGGAAAATGTCGGGAAGTATGAAAAACATGGGAAAAACCGCGAAAATAAATTTTTCAGGATCGGTTTTCCATGTGTTTTCGGTACAATTCCGGCATTTCTCCCACTGGTTTTATGTTTTTTATCCGTTTTGAGACTCAAACAATCGAAAAATCAAGCATTCGTCAAAGTCCCAGAACCTTCGAAAAATCGAAAATTTGTGAAGGGGTACATATGGAAAAATTTGCGAAAAAACGAATTTTGAGCTAGGGCTCTGGAATTTATATCACTTCTTCTTTGATGCAAGAAAACATTCCCCACCAAATTTCAGCCCCGGAAAATGTCGGGAAGTATAGAAAACATGGAAGAAACCGTCGGAATTAGACGAAATTAATTATTCAGGAGGGCTTTTCCGGGAGTTTTCGGCACAATTCCGGGTTTTACACCACTGATTCTTTATTTGGTACTCCTTTTAACATTCAAACAATCAATTTATGAAGAATTCAGGAAAGTTGAAAAATCTTGAAAAATCTTCTTTTTTCGGCCTCTTCTCAATTTCCTCTGTCACCTTCCATGAAGGCTCGCCGCCTTATAATTATAGGAACATTGTCTTGACACACCAGGAGACACATATCTCCTCTTTCGGTGGAAGTCCTACAGCCCGAACTCCTTGGGGTGGATAGTTGCTGGGGGATCGTGTTGGTCGAGAGGTCGAGGGACTTAGTTAGCCGAGAGGGCCGCCGAGCTTTGGCCCTAATGTGTGCTTAGTCCCGGAGGACTTCATAAGCCGAGGAGAAACATAAACAAGTCGTAAAATGATAAACGCACCAGAAATACACGGAGCGTAGGGTTGCGAGAGGGCAGACGACGAGAGGCATTCCTCGGCGCGTGATTGCCGCCCGAGGAACTTTGTTATTTTAGTAGAGCGTCGCCGGCTACCTATCAGCCGGGCAACTTTATCGCCCGTTGTTCTCGTAGTGGCGGCCGATTTGTGGTGGAGGAGTCTGCCAAATTTAGTTAGAGCCGAGAGTGGAAGGGTTGTGTGCGCGAGGGTTGGTAGGAACGCGTGTCGGGAAGCTAAGAGCGATATAGACAGGCCAGTGTAATAAGTTTCGCAGGATGCAAAGCCGCTCGCCTGGGACCAACGCGAGTCCTCCTTTTCCCACGCAGCTACGACTGCTTTTATTTGCTTATGAGAGCATTTGTGGAATACGTGTAATATTCAGTGCAACGCCGCGCGAAAGTACACACATCCGGGCGCATCCTGGCTGGGAGGCTGGATGCGTCAGGAATGGGCTTCTCGTCCGTACATTACGCTGCTGCTTTCGCCGAGTTAATATTTCAACGGCCCGGGACTCCGCCAATATGGCAGTGCTTAGTAAATAATAGTCAGCCTCTGTTGGGATAGTCTAGACTCATGGGATTTTTCCATTTCCCCGTTCATCACTCCATCTGTCCACTGTTTCCATCCGTCCAGTCGTATTCACCGATCGAGGCGCGTCATGAATTTTAACGTTACATTCTACGGATGTAAAGGAATTAATTACAATGTTGTTTATGTGTGAAAAACTAAATATTTTTCATCGACCCATCTATAGATGCATTGGTAATAAACAAATAAAAATTATTTGTATTGACATAAACGTGCTTTGTGCAGTTGTCAGTTAGTGGACCAGCCTCCGAGCTGCAGGCATGCAAAAGTCTAACTGCAAACAAGCGGTCTCTGTCAATATCATCAAAAATATTACCAAAGAGGTACAAATATATATAGGAACCCGGTGTTTGCCGATCGCGCCGGGTACGCGCCAATCAAATTACGAGGACATTTTTTTCCCTTTTCATGCATCGTGCAAAGCTCTGTCGCTCGTTCCGAAGCCATTGATTACTACGCCAGGTTCGTTGATGAATCCCGGCGGAACGTTACATCCGCTTTCCCACGGAGCTTGCGGATTCCGAAGGTTGCGATCTCGTATGTGGCACGAAAGCTACAAGACAGAAGCAACTATGTAGTTGAATCGCAAAAGGTTCGCCGAAGCGAATCGAGAGCTTGGCTTGGCTTAAACATCAGGGATAAGTAGCTGCTGACACTTCCGTTACATCAGTTGGAATTGGACCTGCTTGTTTCACGGTTCCACCCACAAAGAACCATGGTCATTTTCCCAAGCCAACTGTCATGGTTGCCTAAATTCGGGGCATGTTTGCGCTTGCTAATCCTTTAAGAAAAGCGGTGAAATCACTTGGCGAGTTGGTGTACACTGTTCCCGAAACGCAGAGCTTATGTCAGCGAGGGGACAGGTCGACGAGTGTTGGGTGAGCAGAAACGGAAGGAAGGAAGGAAGGAAGGAAGGAAGGAAGCTGAGGAAGCAAACGCGTATCCCAGAGGAGGAGACACGCGAGAAAACCCGCAGCTTTCACGGCTTTCGGACAAATTGTGAAAAGAATGATGTATTGAGGTGGTAAGCGGCACGACGACCGCTTCGAGGACGAAGGAAATGTCTGGGAAAAGACTAGAGAAAGAGAAAGAGAAAGAGAAAGAGAGAGAGAGAGAGAGAGAGAGAGAAAGAAAGTGTCAGGAAGACCAGGACCTCCCAGAGTCTCTCGGACTCTCGTGCTGGCCGGAAAGCAGCTCCTCACATCCGTCCGGAGAGATGCGAGAGCGAGACGTCTGCCCGCAGCAACCGCCCATTACGTCCATTGTATTCCCGAGGAAACACAGTCGTCCGGCGAGCGGGCAGAGAGCGTCGTGTCACCAATTCTTGGGTGTTCCGAAGTCTTGGAGCGCCGGGGCTACAATTACATTTTCACGTCCCGCAGTTTCGACAAGTCGGCCGAGACCCTTTCGCGTTGGAAAATACGAGCGAAGAGGACCACAGAGATTTCTTCCTGATTGGAACGTCCTGCGGTTTATCTTTCTAACGATCTTTTGTGAGCCGAACCAACGGCCGGACGACTAGAATGGCGCCGGAATTTGGCGTGTACCTTGCGCGCCGGAGATACGATCGATCTTGAATACTAATAACGAAATAATTCGACGAGAGAATGGCTCGCAGGTGAGATGACCGTTCTCTCGCTGACAATTTGTACTGGTCCCTCGTTGGCACGCTCTTCCTTCAAATCGATCTCCCTTCCTCTTTCTACCTGGCTATACTATACTCATTTTCCACCACCCACGATAACTAGACTTTCATGGCACTTGTAATAACATAAAAAATTAACCAATAGTATTACAAGAATTTAAAAGCTCGTCTGTTTGTCTATGATTTGGTACAGCAATGTAGGTAAAGGACAATAAATCGGTAGGAGTGGATCTTCGAAGAGCATGATTCCCCTTTTACGAGTAGTTTCAACTGGTTGACTATTAAACCTGGTGATATTTCATGCTTAAATAGTCGGAGCACTCGTGTCCCTGGTATTAAGCTAGCGCGACACAGCATAAAAGTTGGTAGTGAGAGAGCGACGAAGGTGAGGCACGAGATCATCCGTATAAACGTGGGAATAAATCGTGACTCAGTGTATGTTTCTCTGGGTGGGTGAGGTGTGTGTTGGGAGGGGAGAAGGCTCGCACCGATTTTGGGATAGAGCGTGTCCAAAGGGCAGCAGCAGCTCCCCCCGAGGTGGTGGTGGTGGTGGTGGTGGTTAGGTAGAGCGCCATAATTCGAAACGGCCGACAGCTCGGAATGTTTATGCCCTGTGGATACTTTACCTGTCTAGCACTTTGTGGGCTAAGCCCGTGATATATAACGAACAGTTGACTAATC
The DNA here is from genome assembly GCA_910593735.2 of Ectemnius lituratus. NCBI lineage: Eukaryota > Metazoa > Arthropoda > Insecta > Hymenoptera > Crabronidae > Ectemnius > Ectemnius lituratus. The sequence goes on from OU343041.1 coordinate 12,217,844, forward strand.
CTGTTTCTACCCTTTGCGGTCGAGCTGCGGCCGATGCGCACGTAAGTGGCTCTCGCTGCGCTTCAAATACGTGTATTCCGGAATTACATCGTCGGCCGTATCTCCGGACTCAGCTATACATGATTTTAACTTCAGCTAAATGGAGCGATCCCTGACATAGATAGTGAATTATGTAACATTCGCATCCACTGAAATAAAGTGGATATCCTGTTCAAGTCCATCAAATTCATCCGACTAATCTTGTTTCAGAATTCAAATCATTCCCATCGAGATAAATCGGTGGTTTGCCTGGTACTGGAAAAGGACGCAGCTTTGGAGTGCAGGAATACTTGAGCGAGGGTGAGTCCAATATTAGTAAGATCGTTGCTGCTGTCAAATCTAATTTGTCGGATGGAATCTTAATGAGGTAACGTAATTTGGGAAATCAGAGGAAAAGAAGGGAGCACGCAGCAGCAGCAGCTTTCCTGCTTTGCGTTGGTTGCCGTATTGTTTCTAAACTACCAGGGGGTTAACGAGGCACTCGTGCACCACCGCACCGCGGAGAGCTCTTCCATCGAGAGTAGCTGAAAGCAAACCACCGCGCCCGCTCTCGCACCGCTCTCTCCCGTTCCGCACAATACATATACATGGAGTACATGCGCGCCGGGGACACACGCCAATTGTGAGAGGGAACCTTTCCAGAAATTAAACTTGCCGGGAATCTAATTCCAAGTAATCAAGGCTTCGCCACATTTCACCTATGCGCTTCTACAAAGAGAGCGAATAAGAGAAAGTGGGAGGAATGAGAGGGAGACAGAGCGAGAGCAAGAGAGAACGAAAGAGAGACAGCCTTTTTGCGGAAATGAGTATGCTGTGCCGCTGCTGCCGCGAGCATGATCGCGTAACGAGCTTAATGACATAAAGGAATTCTTGGGCAAATTCTGGGAAACCACTTCTTCGCACCGCTCGTTTTTTCTTCAGCCAGTCGTCGGCACCGCCCATCCGTTGCACCTTATTTCACGCGGTGCACGGTAATCGCATAATTAAAGTAATTAGCTCCTAGGGAGAAAGCGGGTAGTCTACGCTTGGATTTGCCGGTGGGAATAATTTGGAGAGGGCCGCTGGCAAAATAGATATCCGTCGCACGATGGTGGGAGTAAGTTCATTATGGCTAGATATGTACATTCGTGGAAGCAGACAGCCGGCCGGCCAGCCAGTCTGGCGGGCAAGCAGGCAGGCAGGCAGGCAGTGCAATCGTGCTTCATCATTCGCAAAGAGAAGAGCGGCGGAGAGAGTGGGTGCAGCTAAAGTAGGTTTGATTAAAACCTCGCGGCAATTACGGTGCACGCCTGAATTCTCTTGATCTTTTTCTCATTCCAATTAGCCGACGAGAGAGAGAGAAAGAAAGAAAGAAAGAAAGAAAGAAAGAAAGAAAGAAAGAACGGCCGGGTAAAGACGAATGATAACCGGCTGCGGAACAGCGGGCCATCTTTTATAAAGCCATTATTGGGCCTTAAGTGAATACGTAAGCAGGGCCCATTCATCAAAGGTGGGGCCGTTCGCCCGGCGAACGTTCTCCATACGGCCGGCCTTGTACGGGCATCTCTCTCGCCGGGACACGCTTACACGACTAATAAATAAGTTGTACATAGTCTTAACGATTCCAAGCGGCCTCCTCGACATTGTACGCGCGTATATGTTTGCGCCCATTTCCAACCCCGCTCTCTCGCATGGCATATAAACAGCTGAGCTGTATTTCATGTTACTCGTCGCGCGACATATACACGCGTTCGTTATCATAATTCATCGAGTCGGAGAGGAGAGTGGCATTCATACGGCACGCGGGGCTCGGCGCGCATATCCAGAAAAGTCCCTGGTGAAACCGAACGGAAGAATCGCGCGCGAATAATTATGCCCGCTGTACATCTGGCAACTCTCGCTCCAGTTTGGTAGCTTTGCATATATGTGCTTGAATTAAACAGTGGAAATTGCTGTATAATACGGAGTACAATGACGAGGAAAGTGGAACAATGAGTAATCGGATTTAAAAGCGCTGGGAAAGAACAGTTCGAGAGAGAGAGATGCGCCGGTGGCGGAGTAGTAGTGTCGGTTGTGTGCGAGGGGGCTTCTGCTACTGCTGCTATGACAGAAAGCGGAGAAACAACAGTGATAGGATCGAATGCAAATGATATCGTATTGTCCTGGTGAGCTCGTTCGCTTGCCCAGCTTCCCCAGGATCACCGCCAGGAAGCGTATCACGCGCACTATGTATAAAGGTCAGGCCGTGAAGCGAAATGATTTGCGAAGTGCGATAATATCGTTTAACGACTCGCCGAATACAGTAATCAACGATTCGGAGCATGATAATCGTTCCGGTATTTAATTATGCATGAAATTATCAATTGAATATCAAAATTTCCGAGTGATCTTCTACATTGCTGGAATTTCCTGATCCATTGGAAAGCGATTCATTTTTCGTACAATAAAAAGGGGGAAAAAAGAGGTCTTGACCGTGTGCAACTGGAGTCGAGTTTCTCAGAAATGTCTGGAAGGATCAGACCTTAATCCCGCGAATCGGAGGGTCAGGGAGAAAAAGATTGGAAGGATGAGAGGGGCGAATGGTGAAGGTAGAGGGATGTCTCGTGAATATCCAAAGCCGAATATGTGGAGGCGTGCAGTAAATCATGTCCGGGTTACCGTAACCGTCGGTATACCGCGAAACGTGAAGATCGCGCGGTAAAGAGAGCCGAGTTGGCGAGAGATGCTGCGTGGTCCAGCGGGCAGCGGTCGCCGTTGCGGCGAGAGAAGGTTCGAGTCGGAGAAAAGAAAAAGGGTTTCGAGACACGTAGTCGGCGCGAACGCTGCGTAGTCGGCGAAGGAGAGTTCTTCTTGGGGCCACAATAATTTGAGCGGCGCTCATATTTCACTAAGGCGCTCGTGAATTATGGCTGGCCTGTTCAAAGCAAATGATTCAGGTTTAATAACGACGGCCTGTCCGGGCCGGGTCAGCTGGCCATTGTCAGTGAGCCGGCTCAGTCGAAGCCTCTTCTGCGAGACCTTCTCTCTTTCCCCTCGGAAAAAATGTAACGCGGCCCCATGAATTCCATGTGGCCACATAAAACGCTCTCTCTAAACTCTGAACACGTCGTCTTCTCGCGTCAATGTCACCGAGGACGACAGGCCTTGTCCTTCTGAGTGAATAGTCGAAAGCGCATTTCCAGAAGGATCGTCGTGCAGCAATTAAAGCGATAAGAGACGTTCGTTCTTCGAAGTATTTCAAAGAGATAGGAAATTAGGAGGTTCTTCGATAGACAGAAGCAGTTTCAAGTGGACATCTTCGTCGCTTATGAGGCTATAATTTAAGAAGGTCAAATGAGATTGCTAGTAGTGGGAGGTTGCAATGGTCAAAGCGAGATAGAGAATGGCTTGTCTAAATGTTGAAAGAGTGAATGGACGCGAGAGAATAGCTAAAGCTGGTGGGAAGGGGGAGAGTCGCGTACAGAGAGCGGGTTAGCATGTTTATGGCCACAGTGGAATTCCGGTTAGTTTCCCCATAGCCGAGCAGATAACACAATTCCGTGTCGCGGGCAGCCGTGCTCTCGCGTATCGGCGTTATTGGTACCGCAGAGGTGCGGGCGTCGCATAAACATGTCCTTCTTAATGCCCAAAGCCACTTTCTGGCCTTTTCTCTACTGGCCGATTGACTCACCTTTCTCTCGGCTCAAGATAGAGCATGGCCAATTCATAAATCTAAGGTAGCTTTTGTTCGAGGACTTTTATCGAAATTTCTTTAGTCACGAGAGTTGATGGCTCGACTCGGAACGGCACGGCGGCTGCTAAGAGAGGTGAGTGACTTTACGTAGGAGTGGAAGAGAGAGTGAGAGAGAGAGAGAGAGAAGGAATCGGGAGTGAAGTTAGAATGTGAATCGGCCTTTATACATAGGGTGATTTTTGAGTGGAGCACTTGGTGAGAAGTCGGCGATATCGAGGATCAGGATGGTGCTCGCTCGGCAATCCTAAAGACGAGGAAGACTAGCGGATGGAAGGCACTTTGCAGTGGCTCCCGAGGATATTCCTTCACTCACTCCCTCTCTCTCTTTCTCTTCGCCAAGTCAGGAAGTAGCAGGTTCCTTCCTGCGCGTTAATAGTTCTGCCCCAGCGTAGCCCTGGACTCGAATTGCGAAACAATGCCTTCGAAGTTCGGAGGTCTTGGACTAATCGGCGCCCGTTCAACCAGGACTTACGAGTTCGGGACTCGGGACTCGGGGCTCGCGCGCAATTTCGCGAAGATTAGCGAGCAATCAGCCCCTTTCACGATGGATCCTTCTAGTCCTAGTCCTGGTCCTCGGCCCATTCGATTCAGCCTCACTGCTGAGAGAGGAGCCGGCTGTGAACGGACCGCTCGCCACTTTCTTCGCGCGAGGAACATTCAATTTAATTACCCCCGGACTGCGGACTACTGCGAATTCGAGTTTCTCTTGGTGCACCGTCCGGGCAAATGGTCCGTCGTCCCCTCTCCTCTTTTTCCTACTAGCACCCATCCTCTCAATCAACCCCACCCATCTTCCATTAACCTTTCACGGCATTTTCTAGGCCATCATCGCTCTACTCCCTCGTCATATCATTTCCGAGAGGTAACTCACTACTTCCCCCACCCTCATACATAAAAAATTTAATTGAGAACCGGCTTGAACCACCGGAAGCATCGCTAGATGTCCTTTCAACAAGTTTCCTTTAGATATCGAGGTTGATACATTCGGACGCAACCTCAGATATAGTAAAAGAGTAAGGGAGAAAGAGAGAGAGAGAGAGAGAGAGAGAGAGAGAGAGAGAGAGAGAGAGAGAAAGTAGTTTCCGATAATTTGTTGATTGAGTTACTTCCTTGAAGGAAATGATTTTAACCGACGGAAAGTGGAGAGTTACTTGAAAACGGCTATACTTGCCGTTTCCAGGATGAGCAGGGTCGCGCTAACATTGCCCTTCCATGGGGACAGAAATGAAATGAAAAGCTTGCCTCAGTTTCAGATGCTTTGAATGTGTCGTAATTTCGCGGATGAAAGACTTTTCAGTCCTGCAAATGACCCCGATTCAGCTTGGCCCCCGGGCTACCGCCTATGCTCTCTCTCTCTCTCTCTCTCTCTCTCTCTCTCTCTCTCTCTCTCTCTCTCTCTCTCTCTCTCTCTCTCTCTCTCTCTCTCTCTCTCTCTCTCTCTCTCTTTCCCTCTCTCTTTGCCGATTGCAATTAGTAACATCCACGATGCCGCTTGTCAAATGAGAAATTCTCTCGTACGCAGCAGCTTTCGAATGTTTCTAATTTCGACTCTAGGATGAACGCTAGCTTGGAGAAAAGCACATAGAGGAATGTGATTGCATTGCAATTCTCGGTGCCGCAACATTAATAGGAGCATTAGTCAGGTGCGAGTTTGCTGGGTCGAGTAGTGGGTGTGGAACAGCCTGGAGAAATATGTTCTACCAGCTCGAGAAACAATTGGCAATATTTTCGGGATTTGGGAACGAGAAGGGGGGGGAGGCAAGGCAAGGCAAGGCAGGGCAAGTCGGGCTGGCGGCGTGCGATCAAAAACCACTTAGCCACCGGGTTCGGAAGCTGCTCACTACATGCCGCTGGAAAGAGGAAAGGGGCTGTGCTGGCTCTGCACGAAAAACGTAAAGGATCAGCCATTACGTTCTCGCTCCTTCCGTTTCCTTGCATCCCGGACTGTGCTGCTTTCAGCCCGAGTTATTCTCGTGCACATGGAAGCCAAGCGAAAAAGCCGGCAACGCGATAATCCCGACGCGTGTCGTATTTTCCCAGGGCGGACTACTAATTCCGCGGTTTTCCGGCTTTCCTCCCGAGCGAAATATACGCCAGCACGCCGCCGCCGTCGCCGCCGCCGACGCCCCCGCCAGCCAGTCGGATTCCGTTTGTTTTACGCCAGCTGTTTACACTACTGCGCCGATTTCCTCGCTAAAGAGCTTATTTCTGTTCGGCCGGTGGAAGCGTGTTGGTATGAAACCTCAACTTTAAGCCAGAAACGTGTCAAGATGACGCGACGTCTCAAGAGCACATGTGAAATCGATTCGCTAATTTTCCCTATTACATTGGCTTACTCAGATCTTTCAAAGGGTATCTTGTTCCAACTAACCAATCACCCTTTATCCCTCTGTCTCTGTCTCTGTCTCTGTCTCTCTCTCTCTCTCGGTTAAGATAATATCAGTGAAAATGGAAGGGGGTTAGGACCACACGAGATAGTCCGTGTTCTGGGCTTCGTGACAACGCGCTCACCTTATCAGAGCAACTGGCTATGATAGTCGTCGCAATGATAGTCGGAAAGTGGAGCGTGCGTGCCGCGCATAATGAGACGTTCTGCCAGACCAAGGATACCTTCCACGTATCCATTAATTGGTATTTCTGTGATCACGAAATACATGTACAATTCTACTAGTGCGAGGACAGTTTCACGCCTTCGAGAATCGAGGGCGGTGTCCTCTGAGCCTTTGCCATTTCAGTTTTATCTGGTTTCTTCCTGACATCGCATTATCGGCTTGGAGGAAAAAACTTTAATTCAGCTTCCCAGAATTTCACCCCTCTCGCTGTGGGAGTGGAGCGCGAACACGCAGTGTTTCCGAGACGGTGAACAGATACTTTCTCACTTCGGCCTGTCTAGATCCTCGCCGGTCGGAAAGAACAGGGGAAACTTTGAAAGTCTCTCTTACTACTTTTCGATTCGTCGAGTTTTCGGGGTGCGTTCCCTTCTCCAATTGTTGGAAGAACCGTCGATGTTGAATTTGGTAAAGATAGTCATAGAGTCTCATGGCTTACGTAAAATAAAGTATATCCACGCTATCAACTATGAACTACATATGATTCATATAACTTACTCAACCGAACCTTTAAACACGAATCTCTAATGGATAAATAAATACCCGTATTTCCATTAAGATCAGCAGTTTAGTCCGGGCTTTGATCTGCGGATCTCCGAGCGAGACGTGCCGTGGCATGCAGTAATTACCTGATTAAAATGCGATTCCATGCACGGCAACTGCACGACAGAGTTGCGAGGTAATACGAGACTCGGATAAGGCTCGGAGGAACGATAAAGGGAAAGCTGGGAGGCACATTTCGATCGGCGGTGACACTTTTATACGCGTCGGCATAAAAAGCCCCGGTAATCAAAAGCTCGTTAGGATGATTTATAATTTGCCACTGCATTAACCCTCTCGCACTCAGTTCTGCCGACTGTCTGTGTATGCTTTCCTGCTGTGTATACAGAGGAGCTTTTTTCAGAGGGGGTTGCACCCTGGCAAGGCCATTTTTGTCCGCTTACATTTCGGCGAATGGAGTGACTCGGGCTGGCAGTCGTCGACTAACTCTACTAATGCTTCTGTCACAGAGTAACCAAGTTCTACTACTGATGATCGAGGATCTCGCGACAGCCTTTTTTTCTCTCTCGCCTTTATTACGATATATCTCGAATTAGAAACTAGCCGATAAGTGGAACCTGAATTACAATGAGTGAACAGGCCTCATAAATTACAAGTATTCTCGGCGCGTTTCTCGCTCGCCCGCTCTCATCGCAATCAAGATCAGCCCTTTACGAGGCATTAAACATAAATAATGTAAGTCTGATTGTCGATCTGGTACATGGAAGTCGAGGGATTTTTTTTCATAGCAGAACCTGTGATAAAAGGGATAGCTGGATACCCTCTGACTAACAACAAAAGCCACCCCCTAACAACAGTCTATTGTGGTGAGCTCATTTTCAATCGACACGGTTTCAGCAGATGTGTTCGCGGGGACACTGGACGGCTGAAGTAAATTTGCAGTAGCGAACGAAATGTTAATTATGCCTTGATGATTCCGAACGGATCGTGACGGGGGAAGGGGGTAGGGAGGAGCGGTGCCGGGTGCAAGTGTTTGTGGAGCGCCAAGGTAAACTGTTTTCAATCAGAGTCGAATTAAAAGCGGTCGCACTCGAGAAACGCCACGCGTTATTAGTACCGCCCTCGTCCAGAGGCCCCTGTTGAAATATCCTCGAACCATCGAATTCCATGAGCGCGAAATTCTCCCGAGTGTCCTTCTGCAAACAAACCAACAGCCCTGCTGTATGTCGGCTGCTGTATGTCGGCTGCTGCTGCTGCTCGCACTCGTGTGTGTGCGCGCACTAGGAATTTCGCTAAACTCGCCAGCGGTCAATGGACCCTTGACCGGAGGAGCAGGGCACAGCCTGTTCCAATTACTTTAATTCGAAATCGAGCGAAATAATGCACGAAGAAACAACAGGATTTATCGAGGGAAGGGAAAAAAGCATTAATATCAGCCGGCCGTAAAAGCTTGCACTTAATGGAGTTAAACCGGTAATGACCGCAGTGGAAAAACGCCCTCGCGTGGGTGGGGGGGCGTCGAAAAAGAGATTGCAGCGTCGCGTCGCTGGCATTTGGAAGGGTGAGCACCCCGGCAAGTATAAGAGTGAGCACGATATGTCCATTAAAATTCCAATGGCTTCTTTTCCTGGGGCATATCGCGATGGAAATATAAGGGGTGGCAAGGGAAATACAAGGGGGTGTATGGTGTATGGGATCGGTAAACATGTCGAGGCGAGAAGCCAGTGGAGAAAATGCACTTCCCTTAAAGGCCAGTTTCACCTCCACTTGCCCGGGGATTTCCTTGGCTCAATGGCTATGGCTGGACCTAGACAATTCCTCTGCACGCGTGGACGGCTAAAAAATGTCCGCGCCTAAATTCACCGTCAACCCCCAAGAGCGGACCACCCTCGGTGCACGACACCCTCAGCTAGCTCCCTTTCTTAGCTCCTCCTTTTCCTCCCTCTCCGATAAATAATCCTCCGATCTCCGCATGAACCACCTTGCCTGCGGACAAGTAATGAGGTCCTTGCAACCACCCCCACTGTGCTGGGCTCCCGGGAACACCATATAAGTATGTAGAAGCTCGAAGACCTTATGATTTAGGTCGGGATTCCGCCCAGCTAGTACAGGACTCTTCGTCTTGCGACCTCACCGCAGCATCAATCATACTCCCCGTGTCTTCCGGCGAGTTTATCTCAGCCGTGTTACTTCCAAGAGGAAGATACACGTCGAAATTCGTTGCACGGTATATACGCGTCATATTTCGGTGAGATTGCACTCTACCGAATATGACTTCATAAAGAAGAGAACGTTCTGACAGGAGTGCGACATACTTATTCTTGATTTGATGCTTTACCCTTCCGGCGCTATCTGTATAAGTGCTCGATTGTGGTTTGAAGCTTTGCTTTCATTCTCATTTCACGTTGAAGGATCGCACGCTGATTTTCTTCATGCGATGTTCTCTTGATTCGCTTGATATCCAGAATGCGCACCGTTGCCTCCGAGTTTATCCGAGCAAGAGAATCCTTTCCGCGGGCGTAGCAGTGAAAAAACGAGATTGCCTCCGATAAATCTTGTATTCGTTCGGCGACGGCGAATTGTTTTTGCAGATGGAAACCCGTCGGATTGCGGGAAGGGGGGGTGGGGGGGGGGGGGGGGGGGGGGTTCGGTGTGAGACAGGAGGAAAGAGAGACGAGGATGCGTTTGGAGTTTATTGTCGCCCAGTCGCCTCATTATTCCAGGTCGATGGCGAACGCGCCAGCAAAATATGCGACCTCGTAGTCAGTCCGTTGGAGTTTTCCAGCAGCGCTGCAACTTTAATCAGATAATCGCGCCGAGTAATTACGCGTTCGACAGTAAACGAGCCGCGTAAGAAATTCATGCGTGCGATTTATGCACATCGAATAATGCTGGTTCCATGTTCATCCGATGGAAGCAATATTCCGGGCACCAATGAACGCTCCACATTTTCATCCCTCGCTCTTCGTCATTTTCATTGGTCTCGCTCCAAGAATCTCAACACCCGAATTTCCTCGAATGAGCGACCGAATTCATTTACGCCCCTACGAGACTTGGATTAGCACGCGAGACTTTTTTTACGGTCTGCGGGAAGACGGTCTGTGTACATTCGAGTAGGCAGCGAGACAATGCGTTTGAATGGAAGATAAAGCAAAGCCGCCGCCGGGTGGGATAGGCAGGCATGCAGGCAGGCAGGCAGGGAGGGTGGCGATTCGAGCGCAAGAAGATATCGCGGGAGAAAAAGGGAGCCGGTAGACGAGAGGCTGCTCGTTCTAGCGAGAGAGCCGTCACCGAGTCTGTGCTTACTAGACCAAGAGAATCCTCTCTATGCGTGGTGGATAAAAAATGGCATTGCTTAAATTCGGCGTCAACCCCAAGAGCGCCAGCCCCTTCTCGGGGCAAGAACTTTGGCGAAGCATTGCTGTAATAAATAATGGCACAGCCGCCCCTTTCATTCCATATCGCGCTCTTTCTATCCTTCTATTTCTCTCTCAGCATGCCAGCAAGCGCCGCTGCTGGACCAGAAAAGTAATGAGAACTTTGCACCTCTACCATGCTGGGCGTAATGTCGATTCGTACACGTATCGCCGATTTAATGTACACTCGGGAGGGGTGAGTGGGGTGCGTCGGCTATTATTTATCGGGCGTACATAAATATTCTCTCTCGCTCTCGCTCCTGCCCAGCTTCCCTCACCGGCGGATCCTCTAACGGCGTGCTACGCGCCACCGCCGCAGACGTCTCCATTAAAAAGTCCTTTATCTTGATTTATCTCCGCCAGTCGAGTGCGCGCGTGCTCTCTCCCTCTCTGTCTTTCTCGCTCCTCTCGAGATTATTGCGGTCCACCAACATCCAACCAGCCAGAGTGCTCTCCTCTTCTGGTCGACCGGTAATTTTGTTAGCCTCAGATGCATGAGATACTTTGGCCAAGAGAATCCTGCGAGACTTACCACGCACTACTCACACATCAGGACATCTCTGTTGGTATGACTAATTTCGCTAAGGACTATCAGGGGTCCAAACTGTATTAAGTTCCTTCCTGTCACGAGCCCCAACTTCTTTCGCTGACGCAGCTATCGATGAATCTTACCGATTGATAACCATGTTCATTTATTGTCTGCCATATTCTCGGGGGGTAGGGGCGCCGCTCTCTCTCTCTCTCTCTCTCTCTGCCGATTGAGTCGGCACATGGATGATTAAGCTGAAAGCATACGTGATTCATTGTACCACTGAGATAGCACTGCCACGTGGGAAAGCATCTTCCTAATCCTGATTAGCAGGGGAAGTTCCGAGGCCAAAGTTTTCCTTATCTGGCGATAATAAAATTGGCTGTGCTGGAACAAATAACCGGTAGTCTTGGAAATAGGGGATAGTTCGTTCGATTCAGAGGTAGCTAGTGCTACGCTAGTTCAGAGCTCAAAGTATCAGGCGACGATTTACAGTTCCTCTTACGAAAACAGCCTCTCAACTTGATCGCTTTTTTACGATGGTCCAGCAAGAAACCCTTTTGCACCGACTACACTCTGACCCCCCGGTGTTCTCCTTGCCACGTTTTTCAAGACACGTCATAGTTTATCGAGAGCAAAGTTTTTCTTGCATGGCGACTCGTTCCACTCTTTTCTCTATATATATATGGAATCAGCAAAAACATCCCTTCGATCCATAATTCATAGACCCTCGGGCGGCCTAAACGGCATCCACCCTTCGATTTCCAGTGGCATCGCTTCACTAGAATACCTTGAACAGCATCTCGTTTTCGGTGCCGATGGACCATGACGGTCCTAGCTAGCAGCCAACAGGCTGTCAGTTGTTGGGACCTGGTAGTCATCGTAGCAGGCCCAGTCTTCCGAAGCGGAGCATCCAGTTGGGCTGTTTTATCACGAAGCCCCCTGGCAAGTGGTTGGGAGAGATTAAAGCGAATGCGTCAGCGATTTTCTAGTGACAGGCGTAATAAGTCGTCGGTTCCGGAACAATATGATTTCCGCGAGATTATATCGCGAACAATGATGAACGGGGGTGCGCTCCTCCCGGAAAATTGGTTTGCGTGTTTATGCCCGGACGATGCCGTGTTACGTCAGCTCGTAAGCGAGCGTGACTCGTCCCCTTTTTCTCCTGCGAGAAGGAAAGAGTTGGTCGAGCGTGTGTATGTACTTGGTAGCGTTTTGGCAGGACGCCTGGGATGATCCTTATCGTTGGATACAGTTTAGTTGCCTCGTTGATCGGTCTCAAGTTGCGGTCGACTACCTGAACGCGGAACAATACCGTTAAATTCTCGATTTTCCGGCCAAACCTGCCGCTCACAACGATCCTCTCTTCTGACATATCTTCAACGATACTTTCCCCGTTGTACCGGCGGCTCTCTCTCTTCCTCGAGCAGAAAGCACCGTCAGAGACTTCTCAGAAAATTATACAGACACGTCTAGGGCACTAGGAGAAAATTGCTCGGTGTCGTCGTGTCAATTCTTCGGACAGCAGAACCTGGCACCACTGACGAAGTAAAAAGCAAGTGGCACGCCTGTATCCCGTGCAGTCGACATATTGACAGTAAGCTCGCTGCCTCTCGGATACAGACGACATCACGTCGATATTCTCTCGAGCCAATCTGATCAGGAATCGCGCGACACCAGGAGATCTCAAAGCGATCGAAAGTCATATACGAATGCTAGCAGATAGAGAGAAAGCTTTGGAGCAATTATATCATAGAACAATAGATGCTTTTATTAGTAAATGTGAGTTTAACTATTGCCAGCCAAAGGAAAAGATCTTTCTAGCACAGACTGTGCTCTGTATAAATTGGCGAGCATTCCGACTACCTCGGCGCAGTCAATATTTTGAGCAGGTCCGGTTCTGGTTGTGCCGGGGTATTACCGGCAAGCTTTTCCTGGATTCCTCGTCGCAGCAGGTAGAAACCCACAGGAACGCTCAATTGACCCTGGGGCCCGTCGGGATCGAAAACCACCCTCGCGTGTGCACCGCCCTTCCTCTCTGCTTCTCCCTTTCGGTATTTTTCTTCTGGCAGAAGTTCTGCTTTGTGGCTGTGCCGACTCTGTTTGGAACGACGCGGTTTCTGTCGAGGCTCCACTATACGTCTCTAAACTTGAGAAATACATCTAGTTTTCTTCTCCTTCGAGCATCGATTTTATTCTTCTTTTAACAATAGACCGTACTTAAATATTGGGGGACAACTTATTTTCTCATTTCATTCGATGAATTCAACTGGATACCCCTATGAACTTCGGCTTACGGTTTCCTGTTGTATATCGACACACGACGTGTAGTTATGTTCACGGAGTACACAATACCCCAACTACAGCCAGATACTACTCTCACCTATCGACGGTGCAATGGTAGCTAGCAATATTCCAGCAGATATATAAAAAAAATCAATGAAAAAGCCAAACTAACGTTGATCGGTCGACTATTACAGTGAAAAGGGAGTTGGAAAACGTGTGGATGTATATTCACTGGGTATGTCGGTGAAAATGTTACGTGTGGCACTTCACTCCGATGGCATCAAACAATGCACCGTTATAGTCAAGCTCGAAGCCATGCCATGCCATGCTATGCTTTTCGGATGCACGTAATACCGCAATCAAACACCGCGGAATACGCGGATTCGGCACACTCGTTGAGATAATCTTCTCCTGGCTAGCTAGCCGGTTGTCAGTCGGTGCCCTGCTCACTGCCGGATGATACGGATTCAGTCAGACGCCGGATGTGGTAGAAGCCTTGATGTTAGCCGCGCTTCTTGTTTGGACATTGCACACAGATACGCGGATAATTCAGTTGTCTCGCTGAGAATGAAATTACGACGTGGATGGTTCCCTGCTGTGGAGGGAGAGACGTTTCTATGAAGGACAAGACCGCAGGACTGCGTGAAAACTGGTAGACACTGGAACACGGTACATTGCTGTGCTACGCTTGCCGGCCACTCCACGAAACCAGAACACACCGCGTATTATTTTACATTTCCCAAGGGTGACTCTACCTTCGGGGAACCCTGAAGAGAGAGTGCTTCAGACCCTCGGAACTTTCGAAGCGATATTCAGCTACAGGAAGAAAAAGCAAACCTACCCTCTCTGTATATCTAAACAGTGTGGAACATCGTTACGGCTTATACTTTTAGAGCGACTTCCTATTGAATTATGCTTATTTCAGTGAAGAATTGGGGAAATCGCGCCCGGAGCAACAAGCTCCAAGTCCCTTGGAATTGGAATATGATACAATTGGTAGTTGATATAAAGGGTGGTAGGGCGCGTGGCGGTAGTCCATTAGGATATATATTCCTCGTCACGATGGTGATTCGGTTTTAGGGGGCTGGAATAGGTAGGCTCGCTTCGCCTCGCCGCAGAAGAGAGCACTGTAAAGTCCTGCTCTATAACAAATGGTCTTTCTCCCCGCGCTCCCATTTCGCCGCTCGCTCGAGAGTGGACTCGAAGGGGGTGTGTGGAGAGAAAAAGTTAGAAAGAGAGAGAGAGAGAGAGAGAATTGGGCGAAGGTGGAAGAGTCTGAGAGTAAAACGGGGGTGGCGGTCACGGAATAAATTAAGTGTAGAGAGAGAGGAGGGCGGACAGGCTCGTTCACCTTCTGGAGCGAGAGATAGTTTAGTTTTAAGGAAGCAGTCTGCACGATGGACTACCCCCTGGGACGCCGGAACAAAGGTCCAAGAGAAACCAGTTCTCTCTCGAAAAGAATCGTGGAAGCACCACGTATCGCGGCTGCGACAATAAATCACTGGTAGATCTTGAGGGAAATTCGGTGAAATCTCATCCATTAGGATTAGGGATGCTGAAGCAACCTCTCTTGGTGCTCCAATTGTTTAAAGACAGCCAGCATCACCAGTAGATACTTGTCACGTTTCGAAAACGAGCCAAAGTTATCGGTTTCGATAGTCGAGCAATCATTGTACACCAAAGTTTATAACTGATTGGAACATCGAGTACCTCGTAAAATGTTCTTCGCCAGCATTCGGTGACTTAGCCGCGGATCAAACATCACACTGGCCGATTTAATGGGACACTTTAACACTGGTGCTGATAAGCTTCTAGCCTTGCTAAATTGCGGACTATCGATTCTCCTTGCTAAGTGAAATCGAATGACATGGAATCACGCCTGTCGCCTTGATGGAATGCTCGCCATACCATTCACCTTCGATCACTGAGCGAAGAAATGAAAGGCTCTCGTCCTTCGATGATCGGCACGATTATTCGTGTTTGATCAGCTTAATGTAGGAAGGCCTCTTCTTCGAGGCTTTGTCGTACGACTGTCGAGTGTCGCAGGAACGCGCGCGCGCGCGCGCGTGTCTCCGAGTGTATTTACCTAATTGCTTTGTGGTGGAAAGCAGAGCGCGGCAAGAACGCTCTTTACTTAAGTCGAGCGGCCTCGTAAATGCCAAGGCTGATCAGACAAGGTTCGTTCTCATCGGAAAGCTTTCAGTTTAATTAGGACACATGCCCACCGGCGCTATGCTTCTTCATAAACGTATATTACTCATCGGAGAATCGCTGGCGCGCATGTTCTTCTAGCTTTGTTTTTATCTTACCCGATGTATCTTATCCTCTAAGCTTCTTTTTCTCCTTCCTCTCTTTTCTTAATATTTGTTCCTCGTTCACCGTAATGTCGAGCCGCATTACTTGCCCATAAAGTGGTACGTAATAATATATGAGCTTCAAATGAATATAACCGATGAGAGAGAAAGAGAGTGAGTGAGAGAGAGAGAGAGAGAGAGGGGGGGGGGCGATTTACGTGCGTAACGCGAGCATTCGATGCGTGCTATGAAATATGGAGTGCCTTCGCATTAATATGCCGGTCGATGATCCTCCGGCGAGTAAATCCCTGACATATTCACTTGGAAATATTATAGGCACATTATCAGCTCTCTCGATGGAATATTAAAGCCACAGAGGCGCGGCTCCCTGCATGACCGGCTTTATGAATATTTATCAAAGGTGATTGCCATTAAAAAGAAGTAGTTTCTTTTAATACACCGGCTGTCATTAAACCGGGGAGAACTCCATGCAGTTCTACGATAGCTGGAGTTCGGTTTTGTTTGTTTCTTCTCTCTCTACCACCAAAAGATCGTGTTTGCGCTGTCAGACCGTGACCAACCTCACCAGCATCCTTTTTCATGAGATTCCTAACCGCAAATTTGGCGACGTGAGTATTCACCGAACGGTAAACAAACAAACCGCTTAGTTCTCAAGGGAACAACCGCCGTGGCGATAAGATTGTTATTGAAGGCAGGCGTCCTTCCCAGCTTCTCGCATTCGGGATACCGAAACAAAGCTCGTGCCTGGTTGGAATTCGTAGACGTCCGCCGACTATCTCGAGTCCCTTCCCACAAGGATAAGCCGACGTACCAAGTTACACTTGTGCTTAACCTTATACCTAAGCCTAAAGTATACACCTGACTCACAACGGACTTAGTCGGAACACTGAACAACGATCAATTGGTCTTTTATTAATCTATAAAACAATTAATCTAAGAATAGCTGAAAAAAGAGTAACTAGCACTTCGAACGTGTTAATACATGGGTAAAGACAGGGGTGGCAAGTGGGGGGTTGTTGGTGAGAGGGATGTTGAAATTTTGTACAATGAACGAAGTACATGCTGGGTTTAATTTGTAGTCTAATAGCGGATGTGCGGTGGGATGTCGATGGCTTGCTGTTGGCATCGGGTACGGTTCTTGCTCTTGCATTCTCCCTTTCTCTCTATCTCTCTCTCTCTCTCTCTCTCTCTCTCTGTTAAAGGCTTCCTGGCTATCTTTCTATCTCGCTCACCAGTTCATTCTCTCGTTCTCCGGTACGCCGGTTGGGCGGCAGTCAAATTTATTGAAACACTCGGTGTTCTCTTCACTTCCCTAGAGAGCGAGAGTCCTCTCGAAACGCTTGCACCGGTTTACTCGACGCTACCGAAACTGTGGAGCGCTCGCGCGAAGCTTGCTGTTCCTGCCTCTTCGCCTTCGAAGGTCTAGCAAGGGGGGGGGGGGGGCGGGGGTTTGTTGAGGGGCATTCCGTGGTCGCAGCCGTCGCTCGATAAATTTTGTAATCCAATTGCTGCGTAGTACCTCCTCGGAAGGCGCCTCGTGAATCAATTCGAATTTCACGGAAGCACCGGCTTTTCCCCTCTCCCTTCTCCCTCTTCTCTCTCCCTTTCCATCGTTGTATTATGTTCTCCTGCGCGCCGGATTAATTCGTGACGTAACACGTAACGTATTATGAAATATTTCGGGGACCTCTCCTTTCAGGTACGATTGCTCGCGACAGGGGAGAAGGGAGAGAGGTGCGTGAAATCAGCGATTTAGCATACGAGCCATCTGTCAGGGCCCAGCCAGCCAACCAACCAACCAGCCAGCTTTTCCCTCCCCCCCCCCCCCCCCCCACCCCTCTTTGGCCGTCGAGCTAGTTTGATCGCTAATTTCCATTTGTTGATTGCTATTTCTGAAATTGATTTTCAGATGGAAGTTGTAGGTGGCTGGTGCCCGGTGCACCAGCTACAACTACACACCATCGCGCACCAATTTATCGAGACGCGCAGCATCCCGACGCCACTCTCGCGCTCTCGGGGGAGTCGCAGCTCTCCACTTGAAAACAGTTTGCAGGATGGGGTTGAATCGTGCACCGGCGGTGTTAGCTACGGGCCTCCAGAGAAGCGAGAGCTACACACTCCCCGTACACAGGGGGAATGTTTCATAGAAAGCTTCGGAAGCTTCATTATCTTTTCTTTTATTTTTTTTCTTTAAATACAACTTGTACCTCGATCGCCGATATTTCTCTTAAGAATTATTCATATTATATTTAAGTACTGTATATTCGCACCAGTAATCGCATACGTACGATCTGTCACTTGTTGTAAATACAGTGATTTTTTTTTTTCTTCCTTGAGCGTGAGCGTACCTATTACGGGAATCGGCTTTTAGGAAACTTCGCCGGCATCTAGACGCGCTGAGCTGTTTGATTGAGCAACAAGTGCAATTTTGCTTAACAGTATTGCGGGGCGCGAAGCGTGCCGGATAAGAGAAACGAGAGAGAGAGAGAGAGAGAGAGAGAGAGAGAGAGAGAGAGAGAGAGAGAGAACGCTGAAGCTTTCGACGAAGCTATTGAATTTTTCCCAGCTCGAACTGCCGGTGATTTGAAGGGGCGAACTGCTTCGCATGATAACAGGGGCGAACCCGAAGGATTTGTGCGTTATCGTAATGGAGCTATTTAGCGGCGTTTGACCCACAAGGCTGAGTCAAACGTGCGTGAGTTGCGAGTTTGAGCATGGGGCTTCATAGCTCCCTAAAAGGGCGCGCTGAATCAGCCGCTTGCCATAATCGCAACACCCGGTGGGTTCTCCTTTCCTTATCAATCGTTGGAAAAGCGACCGGGGTCCGTCGTTCTTTGAAAGGGGCATTTAAATTTCCCAGGAATATACTGCTGACTTTGACAATAAATCTGCAGATTGCCAAGGAACGGACACTCGATCCTAGCATAAAGTATACCGAGCTTTTATTTCCCTATTTCCCATCGGCGGGTAAAGCCAACTTGGTTGTCGTTGCGCGTCTCGCACTGTGATCGACGCGTTCCTGATTCCCCTTGAATTCGAGTTCATTAAAACAAGTTAATCTTCGAGCGTGACTTCTATTAATACAGGATTCGCGCCAATGAGAGAGAGAGAGAGAGAGAGAGAGAGAGAGAGAGAGAGAGAGAGAGAGAGAAAGTCATACGGTAGTGGTAATAGCCGAGAGTAGTAAGGTACTACGAGATTATTCAAATCCATTCGGAGGAGCTTCATCTCGTCTCTTACTCTCCATCGTAGGACACTCGCTCTCCTCTTCTCTCCCCTTTCTACATTCACCAAGCCAACTCTCTCCTGAATCCATTCTCCCAGTACACCTTTCGCGCGCGCGTTTACAAACTTGGAAATCCGTGCGCACGTTGAGTCCGTGCCTCCGTCGGAATTCAATCCGAAAACTTCGGCCCTCGTTAGAACTGGGCTGTATTAATTCACCCTCGCATCGTCCTCGAAATATTCCAACACCATTGCTTCCCCTGTCATCGTCGTCGTCGTCGTCGTCGTCCTGGAAACTCAAGCTTCCAGCCATAACCATCGTCTTCTTCCTTGGGTTTCCTGTGCAAGGGTGCGCGCGCTTCCGCAAAAGTGATTGATATTTCTTCTACTCTTTTTACGGTAATACGCGTGAAGGAATTTGATGGGCGATCGTCTGGCGGGCAGATTTATTGGAAGGCGTGTGCGCGTTACGCACTTTCTGGCGACCCTCGAGGAATAAATCGCAGCTTGCGGAGTACTTCGGTGGGTGGTAGAGGCGATGGTAGTAGAGGAGTAAGAGGGAGTAGAGTTGCATGGGGGTGCTCACTAGATAGGAAGGACTAGAGGGTTGCTTGGTAAAGGATGCGCCGAGGCAGGGCCGTACATTTGCATCGAAGAATATACGAGGCGTGCGCGCATCTTTTCCCTTATTTATTACTAAAGTGAGTGGACTCTCAAAGGAGTGCCTTCCACCGCTCGGGATGGGCTCAATTTTAACGCTCGCCGACAAAGTTCTTCCTGCCTTGCTTCCTTCCGGCTTACAGCTTCTAGGCCCTTTTGCATTTTTCGTACATGTCCTCTATCATAGTTACACCTAGACTCAAAGGTATCCTTCCTTACTACTAGTACCTTCATGGACTTGGGTGAGCATAGAAAATTCTATCCGTCTTCTATGCTACTGAAAGTTTTTCAGGTGGGTTTTTTCAGTGCACTCGGCGAGTGCAGCAGCCTGGTTTGGTAGTTTGAATCGACGTCACTGGTTCATGCAGGACGAGGAACAAAGAGTAGCGCGAGTCAAACCGAGACTGGAGACAATCGTAACGAGCGGGGCTGGCCTCTGGTGGAACGAAAGCCGGAGGCAGAAAGAGAGAGAGAGAGTCTCAACGGCACCCGGAGGAGTGAGTTAGTGTGACGGGGGTAGGCTTAACTTCATCCCCTCCGGGCGAATGAAAGAAGGGTTTGTATTGGGGGATGAATCCGATGGGTAGAGCGTCGCCGCGACGATTAGAGCGAGGCCACATTGATTAATCAAGGCAGTACGTAACACTTCAGGGGCCGCTGCTCTCGAATGCTATCGCGCTTCGAGAAGTATATGTGGTATATGTTGCGCTAGTACGCGTGCAGACAGAGCTGGCGCGCCGAGTGACTCTGAATTCTCTGCGTGGAGTGTTTAATCCAGGATTACGCGAACCTTTTTCCAGCGGCGTGTTGGGGAGGGTCGAGGTGTTAAAGCGGCGGGCGCGTGAATGGTGCATTTTCAAGCGGCCGTGTTCTCTCGTTCGGAGTGGTTCGGAGGAGAGGGTTCGAAGGTTAGGTGCGCACGCGGCTTAGCCAGGCCACGGTTAATATCTGTGTGGCTTCACCGTTAGCAGCGAGAGAGCGGGTTTCCTAAGGGAAGCAATACTGAAATTTGCCACGCAACCAAGCTCGCGCATCCTCTCGTGTTCTGATGGCAATCGCTCTTATAAATCATACTCGTTGAAACATCACTCGAGATTTTGCAATTATTTAAATACTCGAGTTTCGTTCAGCAACGTTTATAACCATTAGTAATTGTTCCTATTCGTCGTGTCGATCCTCTCTCGATTATGCGCATGTGACAATGACAATGAAACAATGCGACAGTTTTGTTGGTCAGGGAAGTTGACAAATCATAGAATAGAGCGGAGTGGTATGGCAGGCACTTGCTCGAAAGTTGAAGGGGATGAGAGAGCCGATACTCGAACGATTGGGAGAGCAGTTTATCGAAACGAGTCCCTAGTTCATCCCCAGAGAGCGAAGTCCATATCGGACAACAATTTTCCCAACGAAAAGCTGAATCCCGCAGAACTAGCGGAGTAGGTATAAACACCAAGGGGGTTGTTCGAAGCAGGCTAGGTGATCGGGGGCGCGCGGGTGCTCGGCCGAGGAAGCTTTTAATAGGGCAGTTTGGAAATGCCGAAGTTCGCCGGGCGAAACTTTCCTCAAGAAGGCCGTAAAAAATGAAGTGTCGATCGCTCCTATCCAGTTCTCGGTTCCAGACAGGAACTTTTAATCCCGCCTCAGTGAAGCTTTTGACGTCAGCGACCTCTCGAACTACGTGTGCTACCACCACTACCAGTACCTCTTCGTTCATCGGGCAGCACACTCTACAGAATTTCCTTCTCTCTTCTTTTTTTAATTCCCTCCACGACTAATCAAGTGATAAATTGATGGTGACGGCTCTGAAATACGAGCGAGAGAAAGGGTCGGCCGTTTCGCCAGGGTAACTCGCTTTGGAATTTCGTTATTTCAGGCCCTGTTAACGGCATCACACGTCTTGCGAGCACGTAAAGAGATAATCGAGTTACTTGTGTCATCAAGAAAAATCTCGGTGGCACCGACAAGCTGACGCATATGAAAGTTTGATCGAATGTCATAAAGCTGAGTTACCTTGGAGGGTTGAGGGCCACAGTTTTAAGAACAGAAAGTGGGTCGGTGCTCGATTCAGCCTGCTGGCTGACTCTATCACGGTTATTGTGATACATCCTCGTGGCGTAGATCCGCGCGGCCTGATACTGTCGAGGAATCGATGCTCCAGAAACAAGTATAGCAAGATAAACGTTTCGCTCTCGCGCTTCGTAGTATCCGTAATAGACTATCTATAAATTCCGATTGTATATATATTTTTCCCGATTTTCCACCCACAATTTTCGATATTCTAAACCATCCCTTCATCTTCCCTTGCATTGCTTTTTCCTTGGCTTCTTAGTAACAAGCTCAGAACTGAGAAGTAAGAATTCTCAAGTAATTCTCCGCCTATCGCGTTCTGTAATTAATGTGCCGTCGCTAGTGTTTATCGTCGTTGGTTGTCCGCGATAATTCGGGCGTGTAGAACTTGGTAGTCTGCATCTCGTGCAACCCCTCTCACCGGAGAGTGACGTAGCATTATCAAAATGGGGGATCGCGGTAGCTGAATAGACTCGCATGCTTACATATATCTATTTTGCATTAGACTACTATTCGCCCTACGCTTGCCCTCGCACTTTCCACAGAGAATCAGAGAGATACACACATACACACAGCAGCCAAATTGTTCCGCTCCGAGCAGTAGAATCCCTCTTATTCGGAGTTGCAAGTGCAAGAGCGCGAGAGGAACCCCTTACGCAGTCCCATCTCTTCTTTGAGCACACACTCTTCGCATGTAATGACTGCTCCCCGGGATTGCGCCAAGTGGGAATGTGGAACACTTGATTCTCCTTAGCATTTCCCATGGCACAGGACTCCTTTTTGTAGGTACATTGTTGGTTCATCCGGCTCGCTTTCGCACGCCCTTAATTAGCGAATGGGCCCACAATGCTACTAATTGAAAATGAGAGGGTCCGCTTTTTCCATGGACAGCTATTACCATCAGGATATATATTCAGTGGTCGGCTCCCCTCCCTCCAGGACATCTAATCAGAGACCGCGGACGAATGAATTTGTGGCCAGTTTATAAATTGGACCCTTCTCCTGTATGCTGATAGAGGGCTCGAAGGGCGAGCGACGAATCAATGTGATGGAACTCGGAATTAGAAGAGCGGGGAGAACTGGCTCTGCTCTGCTCTGCTCTGCTCTGCTCTGCTCTGCCCCTGGCGGGGGTGAAGTAGATTTCAACCCTCCCAAAAGGGATTTTCAGTCTAGCGGCTTTCGAGCCGACCTCTCGCTCACTCTCTCCGATCCCCTCTCTTCACTACCAACTCTCTCTCTCTCTCTACAGGGCTTCTACATCCTGGTGCAATGTACGGCGACATTCATCCCGATTCAATTTTCCCAGATAAAAATTATAACCGTATTACCGGCACGATACTCTCTCTCTCTCTCTCTCTCTCCCTCTCTCTCACACACCACGGTGTGCGATACCCTCTTTATATCGTATCACCCAGGAAGAAGCTATTTCATGAGTGCGCCGAGAATAATCCTGCCAGCTTTGGCCGTGTGCTGGGAGAGAGAGAGAGAGCGAGCGCCCAGTGCATTAAAAGCATCGGATCGAAACGCCACTCTAATGCACTCGCATCATTGTCGTCCTTTCAAATGACCACGATTTCTGGCCGTTCGAGCTATAGCTGGGAGGATATCGAAAAGTCGGGTTAACAAAATGCTCGCATAAATACACTCCGAAATCATGCGATTCGCGGGGGGAAGGGGGTGGGGTGGGAGGGCAGAGGAGAGGAGAAGGGCCATAGTGCCAAGGTACTCTAATGACATCGGAACGGGACAATGGAAAAAAGTACAATTCCGCTGTGGCTGGCTGACGGCCTGGCGTCGGTCGCCATAAATTTTACCAAGTAATGGGGTCATTGTGGGCGTCACGAGCCTGCACGGTCCTGGGAATGCGTTGTCATGCAAAACCTCGCGGAATATCGCGATAAATTCCCGTCTCCTTCGCGTTCCAGAAAGCTTCGTTGCGAGCTTTACCATCTGAGTTTGATAGAGCCGAACACTTTCAGATAGCTCTGTATCGTGGTAGAATCAGGTGAATCTCTCGATAGCCGGCACTGCTCGACGCTGATCGATTAAAAGGTGTCTCTAAGTTTAGCAACTCGATAGAAATAGTACGGTTTCTCTATCCAATGCTTTCAAGGATTTGGTAGCCTGTTACGGTGGCGGCGGCGGCGGTGGCTTCTTTCGCCTATTGGAAGACTCCTGAACGCGTGAATATTGCACGGTGACTGCGAGTGAGGTCGTTACAAGGTGGCGCTGGATCGTCTTGGGTCGAAGGTTGCGGCGCGATGGGAATGCTTAACATTAAAGGGAAAATGTTTCGCACTGCAGCGACCTCGCCCGACGAGAGGCTCGTCGGATATTTCCCGGTACTTCCGGCCGCCGCCGCCGCCGCTTGCATCGTGCCCGATAATGCACTTATCTCTAAGTAAGTGGAAGAGTAATTCTCGATAAGCCGCTTACGGCGAATTCCGGAAAGGTCAATTTATTTCGCTGCCTGGACACCAATTACTCTTTATCGGTGTTCTCTCTCTCTCTCTCTCTCTCTCTCTCTCTCTTTCTTTCATATCGGCAACTATGCGATTGTCGGTCGTGGAGAAGGAATAATTTCTACCATCGATAATTGCATCCAGTGGGGTTTCGATACCAGAACGGGACTTATCAAAGGACGGGCTATTCGGCTTTGTCGAAGCACACGCTCATTATTACCGAGAAATGCTACCCACGGATCCTTCTCCCCAGGCTCTTCCGTCTCATACGTACTTTTACTCTGTTCACCGACAGTTTGCCGCCTATAATTCATCGCGCGGATATTAAGCTGGTATATGCCTGCTCTTTGTCCCGTGCATCACTGCTTTCGTGTAAGTTGCAGTATACGCAAATTGCTGGGCTGTTATACCACTCGCTCTCCCAGGAGAGACGCACGGTGCGAGTGAGAACGACTTGTTTGGCAAGAGAATGGTATGCGGCCAGGTAGAATGAGAGAGGGGAGGAAGGAAAGGCAAGCAGCCCTCGTGTTTGGTGCGGTCACAATATTTTACCTGGCTATGACACGCCGAAAGAAGGAAAAGAGCATTTCCCCTTCTCCGTTGGCAAAGGCGCAGACCGTGCCGGTCTGTCACGTATGAGCGGGTCGAGCGAGAGGGCCGGTATACGTCATACAAACGAGTTGTCATTCATTTCCACTGGTTTCCACTGATTCTGATTCATACCTCCCGCCAGTTGGTATTACTCATACGAAAGGAGCGCCGTGCCGGTAAGCTTAACCCCCACGCAGCACGGCGACTTTCGCTGAATTTCCTACAACCTACGATACAAGAGACGATCGAGCCAATCACACGCTCATTGTTCATTAGCAGCGGAGGCGAATCTGTACAAATGATTGCAATGCTCTTGTTTCACAGAATTACTTAACCCACTTAGGCGGTAGCGCTGCCATGTTGCGACAGGCTGTTGCCAATGAATGTTTTATTAGCGCCCTCGCCATTTCGCTCGGCTGCACCGAGACATAAAGAGGAAGAGAAATCCGCGGTCGCATCAAATATGCAATAAATTTCCGCGGACGTGAATATTTCAGTGGATTTAGCAAATCTCGGGCGCGGCCGGTTGGCTGGATGGTTGGCTGATGCCGGGTAAGCGGGGGGTACTGAAACCGCAATTTCCTGTCGCTACATAAATGTCGAAAATCCTGTAAACGACGTTTTAATTAGAGACTTGCGTTCAGCCAACTAAATACGAGCGTGTGCCATTCGCGCTGGCATCAATTATCATTTAAATAGTCCCTGTTAAATTGCACATGCATTATACAAATACATAGCCCGAGGCTAGCTTGCACAGTTTCCCTCCCCCTCCTTCCTCGGCATCACAGCATCCCTTCCTCTCGCCTTCTCTCATAATTCGCCCGTTTAATGAATGTTTATTCCTGCCCGGTGGAAGGTAATGAGTTTACTTTCAGTTTCCGCTCAAAGACACACACAGACACACACACATTTGTTGAGTTGACGCGATGATCCTTATCGTAGAGAATCCGGGAAAAGCACTCGAAGGAAACAGGCAGCCCTTCATTGATCAGGGTGGAGTCGTGTAGGGTAAAGTTTTCCATAACTGTTTGTTAAGTAACAACAAGCTCGCCTGGCATACAACCACCCGAGGCAGAGCTTTGTTCTCGTCAGACTTGCTCTGACTGCCGCGGAAGCGGCTTCCGTGCGTCTTCCAGCTACCTCGAAACTTTTGCCTGTAACCCCTGGCGAACAAGCACTCGTCGTCGCGTTCCTGTTCTTCCTTGTAGTTGCAAGCTCTCCTGTACACTCTCCTAGGTGGAGGGGTTAGGTCGTGCTATTTCTCGAATTAGATTCATTCTTCCCATAATAACCTACTAACTGTAATATATTTACTCGTTGGTCGTGCCGAGTGTACTTGCGCTTCTCTTATTCCTTGGCATTTCGTCGGAAGGTTCCTCCTTTCTTGTTTCTGACCTCACTTGTTTGTCACACGTACCTTTCTTACTCAAGACGAACGAGCAGAGTCAGCTTGGTAAAACTTGCTAGGATGGATGCGAAGGGATTTCCATTGAAAAAACGAGGGATCGACCTATCGATGGATCATCGGTATCGTAGCGAAGCAGATCGGGCTCATAAAATTTCGGGGACACGTACTGGGGGCGGGCCACGTTCCTTCAGCATTAATCCCAGGGATAATTCGATTGGCGGCTCTCTCCGCAGTTGGCAGTGGGCACGCGCGCACACTGATCTTTCTTTATGGGGCTAGAGACAGATTGGCGATTCGTTAAGGAGTAGTTGACGTCGCAGGCCTGCCAGGAGTTCGTCATGGTGGCTTCGCGGATGCCGGAAATAATCTGCCGTTCATGCACATTGGTAATGACGGTCCGTTTCGGCCCGGCAACCAGCGAGAGTTGTCATTACGAAGGAGAAAAGAAACTGCCCCGTCGGAGCTAGCTGACGGCCCTATTCGTTAAGGATTTTCGGAGCCCTCTTTACGCTTCGGCGCGTTTAGGCAAACCTTTTGCCACGAGGCTCGTCTTCGAAGCTCCATTCGTTCTGTCAAATAAGTTGGATTCGAATGATCAACGAGCCCAATTCAAAAGCAATCGATTCTTCACTCGATTCTCCCTGAGAGTCGTTTAACAGCTTTTGCCACATTATATCGAACAGTCTCAGTTCGCATAGAGATATTTACATTGTTAAGTATGCAGGCTTGCATACATATGTATTATGTACACGTAAGTGCTTCCCTTATTTCGTGCTCTCGACGGCCGGACGGCCAGGATTTCCAATGCGGCCACTTGTCGCGGATCATTCCAAGGAACTACGGGTGAGTAGCGGTATTCCTAGAACATGGCAAGTGGTCGTATCAGGGGTTATCGTGCCTCTGCCGTGTACCAGTTGGTCCCCGACAACTCGTAGCGTATGAATATCGCAGGATCATCCCGAGGATATTTCGTATGGTGCGATGCAATATTCAGTGCTTCCGAATATACTCTCACCCCAAGTATATCTCCCAGCTCCAGTCATGCACGACCGTTTCCCAACTCGATAATTATCACTAATTGGAAAAGAGGTTCAAGTACAGTTGATGAGAGTTCCGCAACACTTGCAGGTGGCGCATAAATTAATACAGTGATTTTCAAAGCTTTCAGGCACATTTGAATGAGAGGTGCATTCGCCAGACAGATATTAATACCAGCAATCGACTCCCGCGCTACCACCAGCTCTGTGAAAACAAACGGCGATCCTTGCAAAAACAACTGTAGTACTCGTCGTTTGGCAAAATATTGGATAACCCCCAACAACCTGGTTGGCAGTAGAATAAAAAAAAAGCAAAAAAATGACATTGCTCCCTATTCCAAGCGAATTGCAACACCGGCGATGTGATACCTTACCGTCAGACTACGCACGTATTCGTATTCAAATCCTCTTTTACCTATCAATCCTTTCTTAATTGTTATTACTGCAAATGACAGAATCCGCGTTTTTATTCAACATCCAAATACGATCAGCAGAGTAATCAAAGCATCGATTCACAAAGGCTCGCAAAGCTTAAACCGGATACGTAATTAAACGGGAGAATTACTAACGCGAGAATTAGCAAAGTAATTAACGCCCGGTTATTCTGGACGGGAATATCGATTTGAATAAAAATTCATTTAGTCGCCGATGCGCAAAGTGATATTGGCAGGAACGAAAACTTTCTATTCCCATCCATCGGCAGTGTAACTTAGGGGAACTTGGAGAGACGTTGCTGGCCAGCATATATCCTGATAATTTGTCAAGGCGCCAAGGAGACCAGCCGCAAAAAAGCAAGCCAATACCTCGTTATCGATACTGTTACAGGCTAGCCCGATAATTCATCACGCGCGACAGGTGCCTTCGCTGCTAGTTTTCCTGTAGCTTCGAGGCAAATAGGTGAAAGCATCCCTCGAGGACTCTCGTACACGTACGATTAACTGTTAGAAGGCGTAGTCCTCGATGAGCGATGTAGATTTGAGTTCGGTTCATGGGGTTCTGCAGGCCACCATGCGCTTCCAAACGATTTTCGACGGTTTCGACTAATCAGACTGGGATGCTGGAACGAGAGAAGCGATGCAGCACGAGCTGTCGCGCGATATAGATGAAGAAGAAGAGGAGGAGGAGGAAGAAGAAAAGGGGGTTGGAGTTTTTCGGGAAGTGTAGCGTGAAAACGGGCGAAGGCCGCATCGAATCGTCGCCAGTCACGCCCCGATACTATATTCGCTTTTGTATTCAATCCCTCGGAGTCTGGGCCCTCGGCAATTTCGTTTACGTGGACCAATGGCTCACAATGGCCTTTCACAAAGGGATGATCGGCCGGGCTCGCCAATAAACCGGAGGGGGTTACAGGCAAAATCGGACTCGTGCGCCGGATTCTCGCGCGAGGATGAGTGGGTCAACCGATAAATGGCATATAGCCGACGACGACGACGACGACGACGACGACGACACCATCCTCGCACTCCTCTTCCTCTCATCCTACAGTCTCGGTGCGCCCGAAACAACCAACTTACCACGAGCATCGTGATAAAGAATATCCTTCGATCGATAAACCACAACTCTAGCTTTCCCACTTCTCTTTCGTTCCTAGGAAAATCTCAACAGGCGAGATTCTTCTCGCGCGTGATCCACGTGACAAGTTAACCGCGTTAAATAGCAAATTAGACATCGTATATTCATCGGCTTAATGGACACTGGAAGAAGGGGAAGTTCTTTAACAGGAACGGTATGAAGAAAGTAGTGCACTTAACGCGCTGGCGGTCACACTTTTTTCCCTGCTATCATTTAGCGTCGAGTCGACTGTGCACCTTGCAAACTAAGAAGAGCAGGGTTGCAAGTGGAAAGGCGGGATGGTAGTGTGCAGCAGGGCGAGAGGATGCTAATCTCAGAAGGGCGCGAGGAGAAAAATGAAGGCTTGTTACGTTATTCCGCTTTACGGAATTATTCAGAGCCAATATATATCGTCGGGAAGGAAAAAGTGTCCGGGCTAATAGGACGCCGCCATAATTAAGGGGAATAATTAGCGTAGCTCGATCGATAGGCACTCCCGTTCGCTGCCGCTTCTAATTTGCAAGCGAAGGCGTCGCGCGCGATAAGGAGACATAATTAAAACGTTGGACGAGAGAGTTAAGCGGGCGTGTGTGTGTCCTGAGCGGAGAGGAACGCAGCGAGCTAGTCTCCGTCGCGACGCTCCGGTACTCCCGAGAGAAAAGCGGCTCTGACAAATGTGCCCTGCCACTTTAAGTGGTGCAGCGGTGCAGCCGCTGTTATTTCGGACGCGGCAGCCAGTATTCTCGGCTGAAAGCAGCATCCCACTGGCACGTCCCATGAAGCTTCGAGGGATAGGGCGACGCACGCCAGTAAGTAAGTAGTATAGTAGCTACAGGGTGTTCGTCTAGCACGTCTTGAATGACGCGTCGCGCAACCCCACTTGCCAACTTGCCCTTTACCACTCATACATCGCAGCATTTAAGCCATTCCGCTAGTTTTAACACGACGAAAGAACCACCCCGATTGCTGCTAGTCGCCATTTCCCTAAGATCCCCTTTTACCCTCTGCGTACCACCCAGGGACACTTTTAGGGTCGATCGTCTACTATGAATTTACAACGAGTAGAATAAGAGCGAGAGAGAACGAGAGAGAGAGGGTGTGTTCCTCGTTCGACATTGGTGAGCTTTGCCAATGCGAACGAAGAGAGACTACCAAGCACACACCGCGCTAAACGTTCCTCACTGTAAATAGAGCAAGCGATTACGAGTTTCTCCGTTGGAAAATGTATGGAGGAGTTGGTACTCGTGTGTAGCTACCTAGATGTTAGCTGTAGAGGAATCTAGTGCTCCGTAGTGTAAGAAAAGGCTGCGGCCAAGTGTGCGTACGTTACATGGAATCCGCGTGTATTAAAGGCACAAGCTCGTACGATGCACTTTGTCGCGCAGCTGCGAGGCAAGAATTTAATTATTGCAAAAATACGCGCGAGAATAGACGCTCGACAGGTTTGCCCTCGCTGGTCCGTGGCGGATGTGTGAGGGGGCGGGTGCGAGCGCGGGGCGGTTGCTAGTGCGAAATAATTCTTGCGTAAAGCCCTGAAAAAAGCAGCCGCTCGGCGACGGCCGAAAGTATTAAGTCGTCCTCGTATTTTTAACACGTGCAGAAATTCATTCCGCGCCAGCCCCCTGTGCTAGTCTGGTGTATTCGGTCCGGGGTGACCCTGGGGTAGCGTTGGGGTTAGAGTAACCCACCGTCGAGGCAAATGGAAAGCACAACCCCTGCGTGTGCTACGCTCTCTCGCCCTTCTACCCCTCAGGCACACTCGCACCGCGCCGGGCCATTAGATGTTTTTACAATGAATCCCTATTTACCGGGCTGTCAATGCGATATTTATGTTACCCGATATTGCGTCGCCCGGCGCGAGTAATTGAATTTTTCCTGCGGCCTCCTTCGGCCTCTGCTATCACGACTTTTGTGTCCATTGCTAGTGCATCCAGTGTACGGTTACCCGTGCCATTTATTAAAAGTGCACGTTAGAGATATCTCTTTTCTCGTTAGCGGAAGATACTAATGTTACACAGTTGCACAGTTTCATTCTCTTGATGGCTAGTATAGTGGCTTTTTGCATCCGTCGCACTGTAACCGCTATTATTCTACTGACAACTATTCCTCGCATATGAGTCTTCTTCGGGTCAATTTTGTCTTGTGTTTGTGTGTACGTGTGTGTATAATATTTTTCCCGGGCAAATAATTCTTTAACGACACAGTCGGTAGAGATTTCATTAATTAAGAGAGGGTCGCCCCTTTCTCGATGGTAGTGGTGCTGTACGGTGCAGTGCTTTAACGCGCGCGCGCGCGCGCGCGCGCTAGCCTGGCAAACCAGCGAACGAGCGGCGGGTGCGCGTTGCTATTAATCAAGACAGAAGCGATTTTTTAGCCGCAGCCCTGTTTTCATATGTAGGACTTTTATGCACGTGAATTATGGCACTATCCCGCATTTATGCAGCGAGCATGTAAACACGGCACGGCGTTGCTCACCGCCGCCACCGCTTTCCGTGGGCACACACGCACGTACTACACGTATTCACATTCGCTGGGATACAGGCAGAAAAAAGCGACGCTGGTATAATCCAGTGCGAAGCGGCTAGGAAAAAGTTTTAAATTTCAGCGACGCTGTGTTTCGAGCTTTCTTCCCCGCTTTCCATTTGACCGGGCGACCCCGAAGAAAAGCTCCTCCCGTTTCTTCCCTTA
The DNA here is from genome assembly GCA_910593735.2 of Ectemnius lituratus. Classification (NCBI taxonomy): domain Eukaryota; kingdom Metazoa; phylum Arthropoda; class Insecta; order Hymenoptera; family Crabronidae; genus Ectemnius; species Ectemnius lituratus. The sequence continues at coordinate 12,248,940 of OU343041.1, forward strand.
CCTCCTCGCCCGTCAACTCCCTCTCGCCATTTATTCTATGGAGAAAAGCCAGTGAATCGTGTCATCCGAATCCATTGAATACTTCTCTTTTAGGAGACGCCGGCCTCTTTCTACCGAGCCTTGGAATCAGCTAAGAAAAAGCTTTCATATTGCTATTATGCTTTTGCCGGACTACCGCCGGAAGTACTTTTACTCCGCCTGTCTTTTTTAACTTTGCCACTCTCTTTATCCAAATCGTTGTACCTTTGCGGATATGCTTGAACTTCAAGATCAAGACTTTCTCGTCTGTATGTAGTTACGAGTAAACTTACTCCTCGCACAAGTAACGAATCCAGTCCCCAGTGATATGGAAAGTAGCAAAGGGTCAAAGTTTTTCCAAGCAAAAAAGACTCTGTATTGCTACATTTGTAAATGTCGCATTTAATCAAATAAGTGATATTTGTATTGCGGTGTATATTTCGGCATACCTGCCGCATTTGAGAAACTGGTGACGAACGAGTATCCAACTAGCAAATTGTTGAATTTCATCCGTGTAATCAATTAAGTACACACTTAGACACTATTTGCGTCCATTGAAATTAGGTCAGATTAATCGGCAATAATCAAGAGATAGAAACCCAAATGCTCTTCCGATGATTGATAATTTGACTGTGTTAGTAAATTCCTGTCACTTCCATCGCGCGAGTAAAAGCCATGCGGAAACGGGCTACATTTTTATCTCGAATTCACGATTAGTAATGCATTCACTGCTTAAAGGGAAAAATCCACTTATCGTGGATTACTCGAACGATAATGGTGCTCCATAAGTAGAGGCACGCGAGAGCACAAGGTAAGTCGTGGTCGGTGGCGCTGTCATATCGGAAAACAATGTTTGCGTACGAGCGTTGTGTGTTTGCGTGCACGCGTATAAAAGTATAATAGTCAGCGGTTGCTTGTCGCACGGATAATGCCCTGAGATATTTGCGGCTGCAAGAGCTGCGCCTGGGACTTTTTCCATTAATCCTGACTCACCGAAGCCTTACAAGCACGCCCGCTGGCACGTACGTACGTAGATAGGAGGAAATTAGAAATTTATTGACTCCCCACGGACATTATATCGCGCATGACGCCCACCACCACCCCCTTCCAGGCTTTATGCTTTAATCCTTGCGTTTACGAGAATATCGCCTTTCCATAAAACCGAACGGATTTCCGCGGGGTCCTTCGCGCAGTACTTGACCCTTGCGTTAAGGGAAACACCTACTGCTGACCACAAGTTAACGTCCGACTCTTTCCACGGCAATTCTGACTTTACGTTCCTACCAGATTTCATTCCAGCCAACGGTCCGCGCCACTCACTGGTCTCTTCGAAGTCGCTCGATCAACTTGAGTAGAATGATTTTAGTATAAAATCGACATACGAACATTGACAGGGAAGATCCTCCAAGAGATGGTAATGCAGGCAGCCAGTAAATCATGAGCGCGAGTGTGCGCCGGGCAATGCAAATAGATGCTTGCGGCTATTTATTTGCGGTGCTCAGGTATGTAGAGCAAGTGGCAGGATTCCAAATCTCGCCGATTCCGCGGGATAAACATTTCCGTCGGGACAACTGCCTCCCCCCGGTTATGGATGCTTGGCAACGGCCCTAAGACTACCACGACGTTAGCGCGCATGTTATTATACTAATGAGGATTACTTACTGCCACTGTTGCTCAGCTAACAACGGTTTCCTCCTGCATGTCCTAGGAATATATACCCTCCTCCCCCTTAACTTTAAGCTCCTTTGGCTGGGACCTGGTTACGATAAGAATGGCAAAAGTAAACCGTGCCACGCGCCACTCATTCGCCTCTAGTGTCAACGTTCCCATTTAAGTCGGTGCAATCGTTTTCGTATTTCGGGCGGGGGGAAAAAAAAGGAAGAGACGAAAGCATGGAATCAGAGAAATATGAAAATATCTGCTTGAAGATCGACGAACTCATATTTCCCGGATACTGTGTTGCATCGGTGGGAAAGTTGGCGGGTGGGTTAGTGGCCGAGCTCTCGATCAGCCAGGCCGAGCTCGTAATAAGGATAAACGGGCATACTTGGGCATCCGCTTAGAAGTAGTTGGCTGGGACTAAAAGTTTAGTGAGAGGAGGATGGGTGAAGGAGGCTAAGTAGCGCGGTGGTCGGGGGACAGGAGGCGGCCGCTTCGCGGTACTAATCGGGCGAAGTGGTTGAAATCGACAAACTTTTTGAAGGATCGCTCGTGTCGCCCGATGGGACACGCCGGTTCGATGGACGTGGGAACAGCAGGTTCGTGCGAGACTAATGGCATTATACGACGTTGTCCTGCACTCCTACTCCTCCTCCTCCTCCTCCTCTTCCTCATCCTCATCCTCGAGCGGCGAGTGTGGCACTCGAAGCGAAGGGAGGACTTACAGGAGAGAGCGTGCGGGACGCGATGCCAAATCCGATCGGCGAAAGTTTTTGATGGCTTTCATGGAAATGTCGCTTTCCCCCGCTCCGATGTAGCTGCACGCGGGACGCGGGACACACTTCCCTGTAATGCTTCGATTGTGTAGCGCGCCACGAATTATCGGCTGGGTCCAACCAACTTTTGGAAAACACGTCTCTCCTGCTACAATCCCTACCCCATCCACTTCCACACTCTATTCTCGACATATATCTTTTATCACTAGACAGTCCAAGGTCATACTTTTTTTCATTCAATTCTATAATCCTCGACCTAACATTCCAGCAGTGTTGGCAGAAATTGGTACTCGATTCCTATTCCAAAGGAGGGTTCGATCGACAGACAAGAATCTAGCTTTCCCGCAAGGTCTCGCGAAACGTTGACTCGAATTTTGCATCATACAGAGGCAAGGAGATCTCTGCGGTTGGCGTTTCAATTAGACTTTGCTCGGAGCAACTAATGGAACGATGACTTAGGCGATGTGGTGCTGCTGGCTGCAATAGACTCAAGGGGGTAGCTGGAGCCACAGTCGCACGCAGCCGAGAGCAAACGTGTTCGATGAATTCCATCGAAATGTCTAATCCCAAGCCGGTCTCCTACAATATCGTCACTCGGCACCTGCCATGTCAATCCGTTGCATTTCATGGAAGCAGTGAAACGTGTCTCTGAAACAGGTCAGCTTAGATAGCAGATAATTAACCAGTATCTTCGGTTGGCTCTTCATTGGAACTGGCCTAATTACCGGAGTACAGTGTTGGAATAGCATGGCATTCACACCTTGAGCGCGATGGACAGCGATCGTTACTTAAGAGCAAGGATGAAGGAAGGGATCCCTTATTACCTGGGTGAGAAAGATAGCTCAGAGAGGGAAAAACATGCGGTCGTCCTAACGACCGAAAGTTGAAGCGTCCAGTTAAATGAGGGAGAACGAATGGAAGAGAGAGAGAGAGAGTTGGAGTGACGTGTGTTCGCGTGTGCCACAAGTCCAACCGCTGAAGCGTCGGGTCCATCCTGTGTTTCCCAGCATCCGCGGCGGTGCGCCACTCGAGCTTGAGAGTCGGAGAGGTGAGAGACGGTCAAAGATGAGAGAAGAAGATGAAAGAGGGAAGGAAAGAAGTGGCAGTAAGGTAAAGGAAAGGAAAGGGCAGAGGCCTCATCGGTATATCCAGAGGGTAGATAGATCGCAGAGAGAGGGTAGCTTGGGTAGAGGAAAGGGCTTGCAAAGACGAAGACAAAGGGTAAGGAGGGCGAAGCCAGCTCGAGGGAAGCAAGCGCGTTGATCTTCGCTGAGTTACTGTCGAGGAGCCGTAGTAATTACGCTTTCAGGTCCTAGTGCAGAAGGGATGCTGTGCTCTCCTCTGTGCTAAGGTTGCAAGGGTCCGGAGAACGCTATTGCAGTCATTCGGCCATACCGAATCCTCCTGCTTATTTCCTCTGGATGCTTTGCATTAGCGCGCATGAAGCCAGTGTACCGCTTGGATCACTTTCCTCCTCTCTCTCTCTCTCTCTCTCTCTCAGGTTCTCTGCCATGTTTCTAGTCTTTGCCTTGCCTTGCCTTGCCGGTTCGGACTAAATGACTGGGCAAAAAGGAGGTAGCTCAAGAGCAAGGGCTCCCAGTGCAGCGACATAAAGTGGGTTTTAAAAGTTTCGTAGACACTCGTTAGTTCCGGGCCGGCCCGAGGCGCGCCACCCATCCGAGTAGAGCCGGCCGCAAGCTACAAGAGGAAACGCATCCGTTCCGAATCGCTCGGAAAAACCAGGAACCTTCAGCAAGAAGATGTTGCTCCAGCATCTTGCCGTTGTCTCGTGAAAGCTTCCGCGAGCCCGCTCTACGAGAACTTCGTAATTGTGTTTCTAGCGGCGGCCGCTACAAAACGCCCGGGCTCGTTAAGGCAGCGCAGTGTTTTTTGGACGACGGGGTGGTCGATGGGTGGGTTGCGTCGGTTGGATGATCGATGGCCACGCGAAGGTAGCCACCGCTCGAGGGATTCGGCGAGATATTCGCGTGTGACCTGGGATAACCTAATAAATTGATAGAGTGCTTGCGCCCGGTAACGATGCGCTCCCCCGACTACTCACGGCTCTCTGGCCGCTCGGTTATTAAACGCAAAATTCGATGTGTTTTCGGTGTGGCCGCCGCCAGAGAGAGAGAGAGAGAGAGAGAGAGAGAGAGAGAGAGAGAGAGAGAGGAAATATTACGGGGAGCCTCCGATAAATTACCCTTAGCTCGAACGCGAAATGCCAGTCGATGTTAGAGCGCGAAATATTGCACTCGTCGACCACCACTGACTCCCTTCCTATCTACCATTGCCCTCCGCACTCAATCCGGATTATCCCAGCCAAAGACGCCTGACTTCCTTGGGCGAAGGAATTTTTTAATCACCAGCACTATAGTGTGCCCAGGAGTACGTGCCGGCCCTAAGGATGTCTAATAATGAAGCCACGTGAAAACTCGTCTGCTCTCCTTCAGGAAGGGCTTGCAGGCACTGCACTCTTCTTACATCGACTCTGTTCCACTCGAAAGTATATACCACTAGCGCACCTTCCCCGGTCCTCGTGTTAGCACCAATATCTATTTGTGGCTTATGAAAATTTTAAGCCCCCCGTAAATCACGCGTCACGCAACAGATGTAAATTACGATTATTACCGGCTTTACGGCCGCACCGGAGAGCACCTTCGTAATCCCGCCCGCACCCGCTCCTCCTTCTCTCTCCATTTCGCGGGGTACTCTCGCCCTTTCTCTGTCACTCTGTCACACCGTAAAAGCGAAAGTACGGAATTGCAATAAGTAGAGGTTTTACGAGCGCTCGATCACTGACTTTACGTCTGCGTAGGCTTCAAGGGCAAAGTCCCGGCCATCAGGCCAACACCCGTAACAGGCATAGCAATCTTGAACCAGGCGCACTACTCTATTGTACTATACGCAGTAAAAGTATGAGTTCCGCTGGATTACTTTATTGCTAATATATCTCCTCGGAATTTATCTGGTAATGCCTGGCCAGTTAAACGCTCATTGCCCTTTCCGCTGGACTTTCGAGCGCTCGCCGACTGTCTTGAAATATTGCGCCTCCCGTAAATCAAGCTGAATGGTTCCTAACGTCACCTAATGTATTTTCGTTTTGACACTTTGATGGAGTACATAATTAGTGTAGGTGGAAAACATACAATTGACGCTTGCCTTTCAACTCAAGATTACTAAATAGTTCATTTCGTTTAATTCTGATGGTTTCTTTCATGTTTCTTAGTCTTCCTGACTATTTCCGGGGCTGAAATTTGGTGGAGAATATTTTCTTGCATCAAGGAAGAAGCCATATAAATTCCAGAGCCCTAGCTCAAAATTCATTTTTTCGCAAATTTTACCATATGTACCCCTTCACAAATTTTCGATTTTTCGAAGGTTCTGGGACTTTGACGAATGCTTGATTTTTCGATTGTTTGCGTCTCAAAACGGATAGAAAACATGAAACCAGTGGGAGAAATGCCGGAATTGTACCGAAAACACATGGAAAACCGATCTTGAAAAATTCATTTTCGAGGTTTTTTCCATGTTTTCCATACTTCCAGACATTTTCCGGGGCTGAAATTTGGTGGGGAATGTTTTCTTGCACCAAGGAAGAAGCCATATAAATTCCAGAGCCCTAGCTCAAAATTCATTTTTTCGCAAATTTTTGCATATGTACCCCTTCACAAATTTTCGATTTTTCGAAGGTTCTGGGACTTTGACGAATGCTTGATTTTTCGATTGTTTGAGTCTCAAAACGGATAGAAAACATGAAACCAGTGGCAGAAATGCCGGGATTGTATCAAAAACAGGTGGAAAGGACCTCCTGAAAAATTGATTTCATCTCATTTTGGCGGTATTTTTCATGTTTTCCATACTTTCCGACTATTCCTGGGGCTGAAATTTGGTGGAGAATGTTTTCTTGCACTAAGGAAGAAGTGACATAAATTCCAGAGTCCTACCTCAAAAATAATTTTTTTCGCATCAGATTTCGCAGAGGACTCCTTCAGATTTTTTCGTTTTTCCAAAGCTTCTCGACTTCTACGAGATTCTCTTTTTTTATATAACGATATCATAGACAAAAGAATGTAATTTCCGCCACGATTCCTACAGAGTTTATATCGGTGGTGCGGGATGACGGTTATGTTGAATATCGCGGCCGACGTCAAACCGGAAACGAGTCAAATATTAATATCCACGGAGTCATGTCTAGAAGTGTTTACGTTGCTATTCATTTTGCAGCAGCGGCGGCAACTGTGGCACGGCGAGAGGCAGTGCTCTCCTAGCTTCTACGCGGAATTTAATCCCGTCTCTCGCCACGAGGGTTAAGGGTTTAAAGGCAAATGAGCTTTCATTAAAAAATCTAATTTCCAAGAGAGGGATTGCCTTCGGGAGAGCCGCCGAGAGACAGAATTAAATTTCATCCTGTTCGCCAGTGGCTGCCGGTGGTAATGCGCAATTTTGTTAGTGCTGGCGCTTGATTCGGAACAACGAGGCGCCCGCTCGAGCCTCTCACGCTCACAATTGTTTCGACCTGATGAGATTACATGCTTTTTGTTTGAAGCATCGGCCGCTTAATCCTTGCTTGCCACCACGAAATCGTCCGCTTGCCTGCTCTCACAGGTCACACACTGTCAAAGCAAATGCCTAGAATAGAAGAACTATCGATGAATAATAGGAAAAGTGGGACATGCGGGTGGATGACGCTACACCAAGAGAAAATTTCACGGCCTACATCCATCTGCGGATTAGCTGGCGGGGTGGAAGGGTGTTGCCAGTCTCACTTATGACTGCTTGCACTTATTCTTAAACCGCGGAACTATTTAGTCACAAAGTAAACGGAGATCCCAGGCCGGGATTCAGTCGGTTAATTGTCTGGTTGGTGTGTGATGCGGGTATCACGCCGCGAAGATTAGCGTGGAGCACCCACTCTCTCTCTCTCTCTCTCTTCCCCTTTCTCTTACTCCCTCTTTCTCATGCTCGGTATGAGAACTAAAGCAACCCGATTTCGCGAGCGCATCAAGTTTATGCGGCTGCCGTGTGCTACATTCCAAATGAGAAGTTCCCGGACGAGCACACACAGTACACACACACACACACACACACACACCCTCAATGCCGAAGCCCATCCCCTCTCTATTACCCTCTTCATGGGAAGCGCTACTAGCCCAGCGGTATTCGCTCAGTTAAATTCAAACTACTTTTTGATACGCGCCTATCAGACACACATCCACCTCTCTATCTTTCGCTTCGCTCTCGCCGCCGAAGAGAGCTCATTAAATCCCCGCGGGGCAATATTAAAGCCACGAAAAACGTGTGCCTGCCAGTCCGGAATTACGCTCGGCAAGCTTCTGCGAGGAGGATAAAAGCTCATTTATGCGGGCCAAGTAGCAATCCGGTGATGAAGTGCGCCAGCGCTAGATTGTAATTATGCTGGTCTCTCCGCGGTATTAAAGGAATTGTATACCTTTCAAGGAAAAAGGTCGGAAGGAAGTCTGTGTGTCTCTTCTTGACTGGCATCGCCGTCAAGTCGTTCACCTCACTTGATATATCTTCGTTTTAGCAAGGTTTGATTATCTTATTTTTATATTCACACGGGAATAAGAGAACATTCTTATGTTGTCTGATTTGCTCTGCTGACCAGTGAGTGAATTGTCAAAGGTTTCTTCGGCTTTGATTAAGATCGCATTAGGTGGCAGGCAACTTTTCCAGTTTGCGTCGATGTATTATTCAAGCTCCCCCCGCTGCGAAGTTTCGGCCCAAAAGAAGTTGCCTGTACCTTCGCCTAATGCATCGAGAGCCTGTTACCTGCAGGGTTTTATTCTCTTTGCCAGAGGAATTCGTCAGATATTTTTGTTTTACAGAGGATTTAAATCTCATCGATCACCAGTTGTTTATGGAAAAAGTATCGCCGCTCGCTGGCTGTTTTCATAATTCAATAAAGAATGCACGAATCTAAATAAAATTTAATTATTTTATTTATAACACAATTTTGCATATTAATCATTGTGCAAGTTGATGTATGTGTAAACACAGGTCCATTCGTAACGCGGCAATATTTACTCGGAGCATCGTGGAGTACCTTGATTATCATGAGAGAGATATTAATCCCTCGTCTGATGCTGCACGCGCTCCATGCAACAATGTGCTCGACGTAATGAGGGCTTTTAACAATATCAGGCGTCTTTCATCACACCTTCCGCCTTGAGAATTCTAGCATAGAAGAAGCCTAGTTTAATAGAGTGCTGGGAAAATATGACATATGATCTTTGGAATTCTCCAGCGAACCTACGCATTTTTCCATACACGATACACATACATAGACACTACTATGAATTGAGATTGTAGTTGTGTCGATGTGGGAAAGGTTCTGGGAAATGTGTCGGATAGGCAGCGTCAGAGCAAAAGCAATCGTTAACTGAAATCCCCGCTTGGCTCTCTGCTAGGCAAAAATTAATGATATTTGCAAATGGTCCACCGACCATCGTGCAGGTGTGCGCGAGCGTTCGTCGGTACTTAGGTATACGTAAGCCGGTAAAAGGCGAACATTTTTCCTGCAATATTCGTGTTCCCACGTCTTTCGCAACTGCTCGAAAAGCGAGTCGGCTGGCGAGCGCGGGCGCGCGCGCGCGCGAAGCGAGAGCTGCTGCAGGGTGCTCCATGAAATCCGCTTGTAATTAGCGGCGGCAGTGTCCACTTAAAATTCCATTTTCCCCGATCAAGCAAGAGGGGAACGAGGAGGTAGGGGAAGTTGTTGGATAAAGGAGGAAGAGCCGATGGTACGGGACGGCGCTTGCATCGCGTTACTTTTAAAAGGGCGATCTTCGAGGTAGGTATCGGCCATCGAAGACAGAAGGGTCAAAACACTCAAGGCGCACTTGTCCGCCGAGGACTCGTCCTCCTCGTTCTCGGCGGGCTAGTGGAGCTAGTGTGTATGATAAAAAGAACCCCCTAGTCGAACTCTAGTAGCTACTTCTCAGGCTCCTCTTGCATGCGACCCTCGGATTCTAGAAGAATGGCACACACTAGTCGAAGTGGCGAACATGTGCCCGGGATTGGCCGAGCCACTTTACCCCGCTCGTTCTTTCCAACTGCAGTCTCCCGGTCTCGAGACCTCCGGAGCACCGACTCCGCTCGAGGTTTGAAAGGGTGTACATGCGCGGGTGAACGGGCGCCGAAATATTTCTGAAAGGAACGTCCACCAGGAACCGGAAGACCCTTGGAAAGGGTGCACAGCCAACGGAGGGGTCCGTCGGCCGAGGGAGAGGGCGCGAAACGGACGCGGCGTCAGGACCTGTTCCTATTTCTCTCTGTCTCCGTCTGCTCCTTAAAAAAGAAAGGATTCCGGAGGAGGAGGAGGAGGAGGAGGAGGAGGAGGTGGCAGTGGTGGTGGGGTTGGGTCGACGTTGAGGCCGAAGGAACTCTGACAAGGAGGAAAGAAGCTGGCGCGAGCGTAGTATAAGGTAGGCGAAGGGGACTCGGGACGCGGCGAATCTGCGAAGGTGGCAGCCAGCGGTATACAGGGACGAAGGAACGGGTGGCCGTTCGGTCGTACGTGAAGGGTCGGTGTTAGGCAGTTGGAAGGTGGAATAGCGCGGAAAGGATAGGCGAGGGTGAAAAAGAAAGCTGCGGGATAGATAGATCGGGGGAGGGATGGAGAGAGAGAGAGAGAGAGAGAGAGAGAGAGTGTGTGTGAGAGAGTGAGAGAAAGGTAGTAAGGGCCGTGTTGGTGGAAGGGTGGGTGGCCCGGAGCGGAGAGAGTAGGATCGGCGAGGGTGAGATCGGCCGGAGAGCGTTGAGAGGGGTAGGTGTGTGTGCGGGTAGGGTCGTTCGCGTGCAAGGGAGTGCGCGCAAGCCCGACACGAGCCGGCAGAGGGAGACAGAGGGAACGGCGACTGGAGGAAGGGAGAGAGCGAGAGAGGGAGAGCCAGTGGAGAAGAAAGAGCGAGAGAGGGAGCGAGTGAAAGGAGCAAGGGAGAGAGTGAGAGAGCGGGGAGATTCCCTAGCAGAAACCAGTCGAGTCCCGGCCTCAGGTCGCGACGGGTGTTCAGTTCACAGGCGAGAGCCGTAGCGTGCGGTTCGTTCGTACCCGCTATTTACCTTCACAGTGCTGAAGCACGACTCGTACCGGGTCCGTTCCTCGCCGCCACCCGAACCGCTTCGATTGCGAATCATTTTCACGTGGCCCTTTCTCCCGCTTACCTTTCAATCGCTGCTGCTTCAACCTTCTTAAAAAGAACATTCCCTTGACACCCGGGACATCGAGAGATTTTGTGCCAAGTCCCGACTTGAATCGTGACGCGCTTGCCGCGCTCCTCCGGCGCCAATCAGCGCTGCCCACTGATATCCAACTCTTCTCGCGCATCCTTCTTGGCCTCCCTGGCAATTCGGAGCGCTTGACACGGGACCTGTCCTTAGCCCTGCACTCGAAACAAACAGTATACGATCAGGCAATTGATCCTCGTTTGAACGAGAGTCAGTCATTTGGCAGGCTCGACGCAAGGATTACGCGAAGTAAACAAACAGTCGGAGCAGATTGATCGTGACTTCTCTGGATCGTCGTGGATCAGTTATCTCGTGGAAGTCGTACTACCCGGGAACTCGGTGACTCCGCGAAAATCAGTGTCCCAGAGGGCAGGGGGCCATAACTCTGTGAAAGTGTGTGAGAGTGAGGAAGTGCGTGAACGAAATCAGCCTCTCCAACACTACCTAGAGGACAATTAACCTTGTCGCTCCAAACGATATCGCGAGTCTTGGCTGAACAGGACTTCTACGAAACACGACGTACCGAGTGGTGAGTTTCTCATTGATTTTCTTCACGTTCCTTGCCTTTTTCGATTGAACTATCAGATTGAATCTACGGCTAAAGAATCTCGAGCCGATCTGGCATTTATAGGGAGAGACAGTCGTTGATTTCAACTGGAATAAATCGAAATCGAGTGCTGGTTCTTGTTAGAGAACTAGCTGACTGGTGAGTCATGTGGTTCGATTGAGGAGCTTGCGAAAAATAATGTAGCTCTCAGGGAAGAAGTAGATTTGACCCTGGCAGAGCATCATGTCCATGGCTTTGGAGTTGGCTGGTCGACCTCGTAAGTAGATAAGCTTCTTTCTTGGACAGTGGGTTCAAGAGGTCCTACCGAGGAATCTCTTTGATGATATCGACGCCGATCGCTCGTCTACTTGCGCCCGGAATACGTAGACGTCTGTGCGCGCCTAGTAGCTTCGGGGAGAAGTCCGGTGATTGCTCGAGATAGTGCTCGCCATACCTTCTCGCATTTCCCCTTTTATCAGGGCTCATCCTTGCCTGTATTCTAGTGGACATGATCCTCGAATACGCCCTGGCATAGCCTTCCTCCGATCCTATCGTCTGATTCTATCTGACAAAGAAATTCGCATGTGCCTTCTTTTCCTTTTTCTTGAGGAAAACAACCTTGCGGTTGGAAACCATGAACTAAGAAGTTAGTTCCACGTTCAGGAGAGTAGTCACATTTCTCTGAAGGTCACTTAGCTTGAAATGGAAAAGTAGAGCCGTCGATGTGAGAACTTTAACAATTTTCCCTGGCGCGCGTGTAGTGGCTTGGAAAAAATACAATTTCTTTTGGAGAAGTACAATTTGCTTGAAACAATCCTTGTCAGCATTATGAAATTGGGAGGGTTAAATTCAGCCGGATTTTCATATCGGATGTCGCGACCCCGGCATTTGTCATTACTATAATATTGACATTCCTGCGGGGGCGGGATCTTTGATAGGCCGTCGCGCGTTAAGCTCCAAAACTCGCCATTCACCATTCGGTTGGAATCGCGTGAATCATTTAAAACAAACATTGCCGCCGGTCTCCACTGGAAATTGCACACATCGGTGAGGGGGGGCAAATACTTAGCCGGCAATTGCTCTCAATCGACATTTAACTCTTGCTGGCCGTGGCGTGTGCGCGCGCGCGCGCGTGTAGTCGAGCAAGATAAAAGGGACCGCAAGAATGACAACGTTTATCTTTGAAAACCCAGTGCGCGCTGCTGTTACTGGTGGCCCGTTGCCTTTGTTGGTGTCGAGAGTAACATCAAAACGAAACGAAACAAAGTCGGAATGCTTTTAAGGGAGGGCGCTCTCGCCCTATGTGTACTGGCTTGACTCTCTTTTGGAAGACACGTTCAAGAGACTCGCGCGTCAGCAACATTTTCTTTGCACTCCGATCGCCCACCGCGGCCAAAGTAAGCGGGGGGCGGGAAAAAGAGCACTGCTACTTCTTGCTCGTTCCAGCCAAGTTTTTCCAGGGTAAACGATGAGTGGCCTAATTCCAGCGCGTTCGTTGAAACTGTCCTCCTCTCGCGAGACAGACTGGGCTCCATGGATTTAAGAGCATTGTCGTGTAGCGCGGCCACCGGGCAATAAGAAAACTTGCCTGACCGAAAAGCCCTGTTGCAACGCGCATTCCCTCCAGCTACCTGGAACTCTCCTTTGCTTTCCTTCTCTCTCTCTCTCTCTCTCTCTCTCTCTCTCTCTCTCTCTCTCTCTCTCGCTCTCTCTCTCGTTGCCCTCTCGCTAAATCTTATGAAAAGTGTCCTCGCCATCCGGCTATTACCCAACCTAACCATCGAGTTGCTTGCCTTTTCTTCAGAGAGTCGACTGCTCTTTTGCTCGGGGCCAGAGGGATGTGGCGGGGAAATGATGAGCAGTGCGAGCTTAAGGGGGATCGTTTTTACACGGTTATCTTGATGCAATGACGTACACAGCGGCGAAATGACGAGTTCTGCCTTGGAATCCCTGTGAAGGGGAATCGTAATAAAGGGGTCGCGCATTCCTTTTCGTCCATTTGGACTTTTGGAAGGGCAGCAGCAGCAGCAGCAGCAGCATTCCCTTGACAGCGAACGAGCTACTCCGATTGCTTGGAAAATTTCAATTTCCGCGCCTTCCCTCGAAGAAGAAGCGACATACCCGCCACGAATCTAGTACTGTCGACAGTTCCCCGGTCGCCTTCTACCTCGAGATTTCTACGATGAGTGATATTGACTGGAATTACGAGGAAGAAAGGACGGAGCCTCCGCTTTCAAAGGGAAAGATTGGAGCGTAGCTAGCCGTGAGAGATCGACAACGAGGGAAAGAGGAAGAAGGAACGTTTATTCTAGTTTTAATGAATGAAAGGTGCTTGCCAGCGAATCCACTATTCTCGCGGGCTTCAGCACAGCAGCCCTCAATTCTCCGTGAGCGACGCTTCGCTCCAGTTTCATTTGGGCCGCTCGTCATTTGACGTAGGCTTTATTCTCCTCGTAATTCCAATAAATATTTGACCTCTTTCACTGGGAAATAGCGGCTGCGAATCCTATGGAAGGGGCCACGGCAAGCATTCAAACTGTATAGAACCCATAAAGAAGTCACCGACTGCTTCTTTATTTCAGTTCGACGTGCCTGTCACTCGAACAGTTCTAGCTAGGTGTGCAGCAATCTCCGATTTATTGGTCCGATCATCGCGAATAGACAAGACTCCCCAGACTTTGGCATAGCTTCCTCTCTCGCTTGCTTCAATACCGAAGCTCTTCCTCCGATAGCGAGGAAAGTTTCCTTCGCTTTTGAGGTTCTATCGTAAATCAGCTTAAACGAACTGTCTTAAGAAACATATCGCAGTGCCCTGTACAACAGGCTGGCTCGTGAATACTTACACATGCTGTGTAACCTTCCTCTGAAACTCTTTCTAGAATAGGAAGAAGAAAGTTGGCAGAAAGTATGTATGTACATATCCGCAGCCTACATGCCGGCACATCAGGGCTCAGCCCTGAGGTGAGAGAAGAGGGAGAGAAGAGATCTTACGAAGAAAAAGAGCGCTCGTCTATTTGCCGGGCAGGCGGTTACTCCCGCGTGTTCTGATAGCGGCTCGTGCCCGACTTGCTACCAGTTCTTCTCTTCTCTCCTCCCTCTTTTTCTCTCACGCTCATTCTCTTGCTAGTAACATAGAAAGTTTCGAGGCCGCTTGGCTGCTTGCTTCCCGCGAAATTTCCATAACTTGAGAGATGGCTTCTTCGTAAAGTGCGAAAAGATTGTCGCGAGATGCGCGAGCAACCAGCCTGCCGGGCAGGGATGCTGGGCGTTTGGAGAGATGAGTGGAAGTGTGAGAGAGAAAGAGAGAGACAGGCCTCTTCTACCTTTTGCGGAGATGGTACTCGCGGATACCGTGAGCTCGAGCTATACATTACACGTCGCCCGCTTGTCCTACCGGGCAACGAATCTTTACCGGCTATCTCCTTTAAGCTTCTCGAACACCACCGCCACCCTGTCTTCTTCGTCTGTCGTCCTCCAAACCGTTTGCGTTTTCATCTTGTCCTCCACTTCCTTCCTTCCTTCCTTCCTTCCTTCCTTCCTTCCTTCCTTCCGCTCTCGCAAGCTTCCACCCTCCAACCCTTCCAACAGTCGTGCCACACATTTCTGAGTTCCCGTTCGATGCACCGCGCCCTCGCCAGCTTCCCAAGATGATGATGAGCCCTTTCCCTCTCGACCTCGAGATCAACCTGCCTGCCCCTATTTAGAGTGTACTTCATATTTTAGCAATTTTCAGTTCCCCGTCTCGTTCTTTGCATTCTTTCGTAAGGGTCTCTCGGTATTCCAAAGTGGAAAGTGGAGATATTAGTGCTTTAGAGTCGATGAACATGGAAGCACAAAGTTTCAGTACAACAATGGTGTTTTCATTAGACGTGGTAGTTATATCTTGATTTTCTAGTGTATTAGAGGAGTCCGGCGGTGGGTTATACGCGTACCTTGGGACTAGCTGAGTTTGTATCCGGCACATTGCCTTGGACTATAGGTGGTCGCGTGCCACTGGCATCGGCTGAAATAATCTCGGCGCCGGTAATTTTGCGAACTTCCCGACTGGGTTCGTCTCTGCACCAGTTTCGGCCGCAGTCAATATATACTCCATCCTTTAGTTTCCCTCTCGGTGTTTAAATATTTCCCCCTCCCCTTCAGGACAGCCTCGGCACGATGTTCGATCGAGGCAACTCTCTGCTTTCACACGTCTTTGCGGATAAATAGTGAAGAGCGAAGGTTTGCACGTTTCGATAAGGTTTAACGTCGGAAGCTCCGAAATTACGAGGCGCCCTATTTGCTCCCGTCAATCGGAGCCTCTTTGAGCCGCACACGAATCGACTCTGCGACTCTGACTTTCTGCGATTTTCCACGGCCATCCGACACGTTGCTTTCTAATTCCGTTTGGTAGTAGATTTAATGGAGCGCTTCTAGTGAGAGAGAAAGAGAGAGAGAGAGAGAGAGAGAGAGAGAGAGAGAGAGAGAGAGAGAGAGAGAGAACTGTCGTTCTCGAGAGTGTCCGTTCGTCGGCTTAAACTGTCTGATAGATAAGGCAACTTTACAGCTCGCGCTCTGGTTATATCGACTATGTAGAACCGGCTCTTTCTCGTCGGGTGGACAGCGCGCTCACGCGACTTCTCGCTTCCCCGATAAAATCTCGCTCGCCATCCTCATTCCAAGGAGATTTCGCGCTTCGTATCGATCCGCCTTGTTTTATGCTTCGATAAATTAAGCGGCCGGTGGTAATGACCGATATGAGAGCACGGCACACGCTCTTGTACGATGCAGCTTGGCAGGAGTGCGTCTAAGCCGAGTGAGGAGCTGGCGGCAAACGCTTTTTCCTTAACACGTAACAGCCAAGCTAGCCGGCTATCTCGTGTATTGGCTCTCGCACGAAACCAGCCGGTATAAACAATTACGGCTGGCTCACAATTGCCAATTGCATGTTTCGCCATAATCCGCCAGCCTGAAAGCACGATAGCTTGCTAATCGGGCTAGACCAGCCGCGCCACCGATGTACAAAGACTCTGAGGTCGCACGAAGGGATGTACGAAGTCCCTTTCAAATGCCAATTTGCCAAACAAGCCTGTTATACCTCTTTGAGAAGCCAGTGGGTATATGTTAATTTTTCATCTACATTGCCATCTTGTGGACATTCGAATATCCTGCTCGTTCCCTTGACTCTCTCTAACCAGGGATATTTCTGGTGCAAGTATAGCTGGGATGAGGCGCGTGCCCGCTGTCCGTGAAGGGTATATCTCGTACTTTGTTACCTTCGATCCGTGGCTAAGCGGACTTGCCTTGCCGCTCGAAGGCTGCTGTTGGCCAGTCTGCAGCGCGTGATATCATTAGCAGCCGGGTGGAGAGCTCGATAACGCCAATTAGTAAAATCTCGAGCGGTGGAACCGCGTGACAGCCGCGCTCCTCCTAATTAGGCTAATCCGAAATCGACTTTGTATTCGGGGTTTGCCCGTCTGGCGGCTCGACGCAGCTGTTCCCACTGTCCAATTACAAAAGGGAACCCCTAATCCGCTCGGCACCCGCCTAAAACGATCTTCGGGTTCAGACACATTCGTCTTCTGTTCAGCTTGAGATGGCAAGCTATGCTTGGAGTTTATTAAAGTTTCTCCTCGTAACTGGTACCCGTCGATAGAACTGCTTGAGCAATTTGTAGAAGGTCGGAGACACAGGCGGTCCAATAGTTGGTTTGCCACATGAGAAGGACATTGTGTTACTCTATCTCTATTGGAAGGATTGCGCCTCTTCGTCACAGTGAAAGGGAGAGTTCGCCTACGGGCGGATACGCACGCCCACACGGCCCTCTTCTTAGGCAGAGGAGCGTGCGAGCGAGCGCGCGCGCGCGTTAATTGTCACTGAATTCCGAGAGCGGCATCGGTAATGATAGCTGGGAAGAATGCTAATGGAGAGAAAACGAAATTCCGGCGACACACGTCGGACATCTGTAATTTCGTGAGTCAGGGCCGAAAGATCACGAGAGAATGAGATGGAGTTGGAGAATTAAGGCTTGGTTGAAAGGACAGAGCTATTTGTCTACGTATAAATTAAGAGACCAAAACTGACTGGATGGTGACTGAAGATAATTCTAGGAATGAAAGTGATCAAGGGCAGTGTATTTTTCTTGAAGCACTCAACGGGTTCGTCATTTTTCTCTGCCATTTGGCGGCAAACCGACAGAGGGACAAGTAAAGGTCCCTTTACTTTGACTTGCTAATTCGCTGAGCGCTTCGTGCCGGATCATCCGATGTTCCTTCGTGTTTTCGCAGCCTACGCAATTATCGGCCTGGCTGGCTCTGCTCTCAACCCTAACCAAGCCATACTCACCGACTAGCCCTTTGGAAATTGTTTATTCTGCACCCCCGTTCGCGGCTTAACTAGAGCATATGCTTTTTCTCCCTCGGTACAATTAAGCCAACGACGAAACGCACCATCGGTAAAAAGTGGCGGTGGCGACGGCGACGGCGGCGACGGCGGCGGCTGTGGTGGGCAGAGTTCGCGCGGGATCGACCTCTCGCGCAGGCTTTTTGTCGGCCGGTGCGGCCGTCCTGTTTTTGCAAGCACGCGCCGCCGGCGCCCCGCCGCGCCTCCTCTAATTGTCAATTTCGAGGCAGCTTTGTTGATCGATGCTCCGAATAATCGTTATTATTCAGATAGCGATTGCTATCGATGGCAGCGCAACACACTCGCGCTTGCCCGAAAGCCGAAAGCCTCCCATTGTTGCCAGGGAAATCGACAGAAAAAATAAACTCCCGCTCGTGTTCGCTCGTTTTTTCCTTTCTCCGGGGTAGCCAATAAAAATCTGGAAATTCAAATTGATATAATTAATTGCTCGATCATTCCATTTGTCGAGCGAATGTTTGGAAGGGTAGTTGCGTCAGCCGCGCGCGCGCGCCCCTTTGACTTGCTAATTTGTACCTGCGCAACGGCACGACGCTCTCGGGACACGAGGGAAAAAAGAAAAAAAAAGAGGCCTGTTAGCTTTTGTACGCGGAGAAATTTCATCGGTGACCGGCGTATTGTTTAGCCCGTTCCGTCACGCGCCCGTCCACTCGGCCGTCCTGTCCATCGATTCTCGCTTTTGTCGCCAACGCTCGAACCTCGGCCACATCCCGCTATGAAATGATTAATTGAATATCGGTACATCGGGACGCGAAGGGGCAATCGATCCCCGAGATCGCTGTAACCGAGGGCTCTTTTTTTTTTCTCTCGCGCCGCTTGTCAGCCCCGCAAATCGAGAAAAGAATGCACGCGATTCCGAGCAGCCGACTTTCTGATTACACGTTGTTACCTAGAGGCTTGCTTGCTTGCTTGCAGTCAAGCTTGTTTCTCCACGAGCTAAACGAAACGTTTACCCAACAACATTTCAACATCCATTACAACCAATCGTACCACCGCTGACCAATAACCTAAGCGATACATCCGATAGATATACACGTATCGTTCCCCTTTTCACTTGACGCTCAAAAGAAGATATCTCCTCTCGCAGTAAAAAGCGTGAAAGGGTGCTGCGAGGGCCGAATGCGTTAGGACTTCAAAGCGTTTCCGCTCCGAAAATACATTTTTTATTGAACTCGTGAGGCCAGGGTTAAAAGCAAGGGGGGGGGGGGCACCATGAGATCCTCGGGGGTTTAGCCAGCGAGTGAGACAGAGCATCAACAGATCGGAGAAACTCGTCGCGCAGCTAGGGCGATGTCATCTGCGTCGGATGACAAATGCTACCGGCGGCGGCGGCGGCGAATGGACGAGTGCCGCATCATATATCATCGAGATAATTATATTGCGCTGGATGAGCAGTATGTTTATTTATAGAGGAGGCGTGTAGTACACGGTAACGCAAGCATCGCGGAGGACACCGAATAAGCATGTCGGCCTATCTTCCAGGCAGTCGGCTCTCTTGATACCGATGGCGCGCCTTCAGATAAGAAACGTCAGGAAGCGAACCCCTCCGGAGTTCCTGGCAGCTTGCTGGAAATATTAAATTATCCCTCATTCGTATCCTTCATCCTTCAGTGGATCGTAACACCGAGCATAGATTCTCCAGGAAGGATGTCGCTTCCTATCGAAAAGCACGCACTTTAAGTTCTTCCTTGTTGAATGTGATTTTTCTCAACCCCTTCTAGATTTCGCACAATCTCCCAATCATGATAATATTCGCGTTAGTTCTCAAGAGTTGTTAGGATTGACTGACCACCCTCGACTCTCTCCTCCAAATAAGTGCATGCGCCTTTGAGGCAAAGGAGAAGCAGACCGTGCGTTTAAAAGCGGCTTCTTTGTACGAAGGGGAACGATTTGTGACGGGCCTTGTTTCCTACGTCAGGCGAAGGCCCTGCCACTACTACCACTGTATTAGCCACTGCTCTTGCGCTCGGAAGTGCATTTACATGGTTGCAGTCGGCTCGCTCAATGCATATTAATCCCGCCATCTCCTCTCTCTCTCGAGAGAGAGAGAGTGAGAGGCCACTCGTCACGACGTCTGCGAACAAGACGTCCTCCTCCTCTCGATCTCTCCGACTGGGAGTCCTTCACCGCCAATTCCCTATTCTTTTTCTTTCGTGAACAGTACTACCTCTCAGTCTGCAAAGAGAGATTTCACTCAACACAGAGAGAGAGAGAGAGAGAGAGAGAGAGAGAGAGAGAGAGAGAGAGAGAGAGAGAGAGAGAGAGAGAGAGAGAGAATTCCCAATTGTCTTCAGGCATTGAGTGCATGTTTACCGGCCAACCTCCAAAATAACTAGGCAGCGTTCCTGCCGCTAGTAAAGTTTTAATTGCAATTAGCGCACCCAACCTTCGGGTTAAACAATGCGATTACTCCGTTATTAGCGGCATTATCCGCGAATTAATAATTAACTAACAATTATCGACGCGGTGTTACGCGGGGCGGAGGATAGCTGTACGCGGGAGAGGGATGGTTGAAAAAGGGGGAGGGGAAAGGGCAGGGCAGTCGGCAAACCGAATTAAAGTGGGCCGGAAAATCGGCGCCCGATAATACACTCGTTCGTTTATCTGTATTTAGGTCATTACTTTTTAATTATCTGGATCACAGACCACCGCCGCATTCAAATACGAATGGCTATACAAACTGAACGAGAGAGAGAGAGGGAGAGAGAGAGAAGGCCGCCGCCGGCGCCGGGAATCGGCAATCCACCCCGACAGGATCCTGGCTGAGGGTTGCAACTCGAGTAAATAAATTTGTCGAACTCCCGTCGCACAGGTCGTTATAGAACGCGTTCGAAGTACGCACCTCAATAGGAGGAAGGGTTCGAAACAAAGGGAGAGAAAATTGTTGGACATAACAAAATCCTTTGTAAATGTGGAGTAACGTACTTGTAATCGTGTGAGTCGCGAGCATCTAGTTCACTGATTCGAAATCATTTTATACGAGCCTTTGAAGTTATTAACTTGGAAAATATAACTTGTAAAATTGCTGATCTTTTCCGATATGATTACTGCACAATTCAGGAAATGTTGTATTAGACACGGGCTATTAGGAAGCGTTAATATGGGTCAGGCGATTTGCAAGCTCGATTAAGCTCTGCTGGCGATCGATCCGTCTTTCAGGTCCCCTGGGACCGGACTCCCTTTTAATCTAAAGTCCTGGCGCTCGTGATTGTCGGCGCTCTTCTCTCGTAGAAGACGTCCCAGTGCGGATGATGAATATATACTGGAAGGCTCGAGAAGCTGGTCCGGTACTTGTCAGATCTAATGAGGAGGACGGCTGCTCTCGAGGGTTTTAAGCGTGTGAGAACACCTCTGAAAGTATCTAACCCACGAGATTCCATATGATCTCTAACGCTTCTAACCAGTGATTTCTGTCTGAGGAAATTCATGCTCGTTAGTTGGAGACAGTCGACGAGAGAGAGAGAGTGAGAGAGAGAGAGAGAGTGTTCATCGTGTCATACTAGCCAGGGGAATTATTAAATGGCAGCAATTGTGAGTTGTCTCAGTGGCTTATTCGTCGGTGAGGAATTCCTAGTCGCTCGTTAATGCGACTCAACTCAACTTGACGATAGACGGCTCGGATAGGGCATTACCGTTCGCTCGAGAATGAGAAGTACTATCGGCCTGTCGGATGCGCAGTAGGTTCAACACGGGCTTTGGCGAGTCGACGAGTCGGACTCCAAATGACTGAAGGGTTCTTCTCTCAGTCTCGAAGCAGAAGCAGAGGAGAGCTTGCTCTGTCTAGGCGCGTGTGAAATCGCGGCTTGTTAGCCGAGGTGTCTCGGCAAAGTCGGTTCTCTTCCGCCGGTGGAACTGCTACGATCCAAACCGCTATCCGGCTGTCTCGACTCTGCTAGTTCTCTCACTTGGCAACGAGTGAATCGAGCAGTCCAACACCAGCAGCTAGCCTTGATCGGAGAGTTGGAAGTAGCTCGAAGGAGGTGGAGCTCGATCGGGTGGGAATTTATCGTTCGCCTAGGCCACGGGGATGACAATTAGTTGGAAGCGAGAGGGTCCTTAGGACGCGGTGAGCTCCGTTTTAACGAGAGCGTGCCCTTTACGAGTCGAGTTTGAGAGTCGCTCGGGTTTCACGCTCTCTCCTTCGAAGAACTAATTAGATAAGGATCGCCCGGAGGACCTGTCCTTCCTTCCTTCGACTGTCATCTTCCACTGTTTGACCGAACCGTCCGAGAATCAGTCTCATCAGCCCTCCTCCTCTTTCGAGAACACAGTCTTCCAAATGAATATTCGGGTTATCTGCTGGCGCGAGCACTCTCCCGAGGCGAGAGAGCCGTTTTTAAATGGCTTGCTTACCACCGACGCTAAAATATGACCCGCTTTTCCACTCCGTTTCTTGGTGTTTTTTTCCCCCGCCGGCGCTTTCCGGGCTTAATTCGTAGGAAAGGGGGAAACTGTGCTCCGTGCTCTGCTCTGCTCTGCTCTGCTCTGCTCTGCTCCGCTCGGTTCTACGCTGCCGCGCCGAGCAAGGGGCGAGTCGAGGCAAAATAGAAAAACAATAAAGCATAAAGTCCCATGAAAAAGCAGGACCGTCGAGGAGGAGGGGTGGTTCGGGGAAGAGGCCGAGAGCGGCCCCGAGCGCTACTCGTGGATTCCAGCACGAATTAAGCCCCGATGACTTTAATTCACCGTACTCTCCCGCTGCAAATTGCGTTAGCCCCTTTCTCTGGCCCGAGTGTGTATGCCGCCAGCAAATACGAGAATGGCCCTCCGGTCGACCTTAATATCATTTGCCGTTTTAAAGTCCCTTTAATATCGCCTGCTTGACGCGCGCGCCCTTACAAGATTATCCAGTTGCTCCTTTCTTCCCATGAATAGAACCGAAGCTTCGACATCCTAGGGACAATAAGTCTCTTTGAGGGAAATTTCGTGTGTATCGATGAGCAGGGATATTCGGGTATCGTGTGTCCATGGCTGGAGAACACGTGTAAGAGCGTGAAGAAGGGTAACGCGATAGCTCTCAACGAGCCTCTCCTCTTCTCGATTACAGTGGTATCGGTTCTACCGGCAAGATTATATCGAGGCTTATACCACTTACATTAGTTACCGATCGCGAAACATAGTGTATGACGACTGGCGGGAGAGAGCATTGGATTGGAGCGCCAGTCTCGATTCAGGTGAATAAACGGTAGTATATAGGCTAGTAGCTAGTTCGCCCAGTATGCGCTTTCGCTTTCGAGTCTCTCGTTCCGGTCTCTGAGCTCACAGGCCGTATTTCCATCGAGCATTTCCTCGCTGGCTTTGCATTGCTCTCCGTGCAATGCGTCTCGGTGCTCTTCTCTCTCTCTCTCTCTCTCTCTCTCTCTCTCTCTCTCTCTCTCTCTCTCTCTCTCTCTCTCTCTCTCTCTCTCTCTCTCTCTCTCTCTCTCTCTCTCTCTCTCTCTCTCTCTCTCCCTCTCTCTCTCTCTCTCTCTCTCTCTCTCTCTCTCTATCTTTCTTTCTCTCTGGTATTCGCACTCTTCCACCTCTCCTTTACCTTGACGCAGTTCCTTCGCCTTTTATATTCTTATTATACCTCTTTATTATAGCTAGCCGCTTCCGCGATACCGCCTCCTTCCTAACACTTTCCTCGAGCGAATCCATTCCAGTTTTTGCCGGCATCTGCCACGCCGCCTTCCCCCCTCATCGGGGCGTCTCTATTATCCATCGTTAGTTCATCCGCTTGCAGCTCCGCTGCTTCACCTTTTATTGGCCGAGCCTACTTTGTCGTTGACTTCCGTGCCGCGCGCGGCTGCTGCTTCTTCTACTTCTCTCCGTTACTACGTTCTCCATGTGCTTGCGGTGTTAATAGCTTGGTAACTGCGCCAAGATATGTCTATATACGTGGTTTCCGTTAATGAGCCGCTGCTAAGTAAACCCTATCAGTCTTTTCCCCGCTCGTTGACCCCTGAGATGAACTCAGCCAGCCGCTGTCGAAACATTAGAGTCTTAATACTTTACGTTCCCGTCGAGATTTAACATCGCAAGCATCAAGATTACTACCATCGTATCTTTGAATTCTTGTATGAGTATATGTAAGAGTATGCAGAACCGGATGAACTTTTTCACGCGTGCTTCCTGTCAGTTGCCCGCGGCCACCGATACATATATGCATAGATCGCGGGTGAAAGGAGATCTATCCTTGTGAAACGAGGAGAACTCGAAGGAAATGGTAGGACACGCTTGCATGGGCGATTGAGACGCGTGCGAATTGACATACGCGCATGGAAAAATCACACGGCTGCATTTGAAATCAACGTGAGAAGGTCGACAAGTGAAGGAGAACATTCCAGAGGGATAAGATTTTTGGCTGTAAGGAAGAACGATGCTCTGAGAAAAAGCAGTGACTCGAACATCCTGGTCGATCAAGGGTTTCGGCTTGCAGGATCTGTTCGTGATAGACGTAACCCGGGTATTTTGGAGGTTTCGGTTGGCGCTCGCATGGAAAGCTAAGGCAGTAAAAGAGTGGAAACCTAATCGTGGTTTGGGACGAGGATGCCGCCGCAGGCAGGCAAGCAGCAGGCGGCAAGAGTGCTGAGAGTGCGGCGGAACACATTGGTGCCTCCGTTCGCTCGGCGTTCTCAGATACACGCCATAAATATGTGGAGGTGCTCGTGAAACGAGGTGCACTCCCACGTGCTATTGCACTCGTTGCGATCGCGTCCCAGCGTGGGCAGATGCCAGCTTGCACGACACGACACCGGCGACCTGAGGCAAGGGAAAGAGGACGACCACGAAGAAGAAGAAGAAGAAGAAGCAGCAGCAAAAGAAGAAGAAGTATACTGGGATCGCTAGAGAGTAAGAAGTGGACAAGTAAGAGAGAAGGTAGAAGAAGAAGAAAGAGAAGAAGCACACGTAGAAGAGCATGATAGGGGAATGGAGTCGGCGGTCTTGCCGGACGAGCTTGTCTACATAAACGTCGCTCGTTCCTTCCCTCGCGGCCTCGTATACATGTCCCCGATTTTCTTAGCGGCTGCCGAGCGCACCAATATGTATGCATGTAGGTATATGCATGTACTTCGTATCGCCTCTACGTGTTGGCCTCGTGTCGTGCTTAGAGAGAGTCACACCGGGGGCGTGTATCCGCAGGCCCACGGGATGCGTGTGGCCCTGCTGGCACTACTCGCGCCTGGAATTCGAATCCAACCGAGAGAGGAGAGAAGCAGCAGCGGCACAGCTGTCTTGATGTTGTTCACGCTCTCCCATCCGACAGAACGCCGCTTAGAGAGAGCACCGGTTTCACTTACTCTTCTCGTTTTTTCCAACCCTATCTTGAAACGCCTCCGGCTCACGCCGCCGCCGCCGCCGCCGACGACGTCGCCGCCAAGTTTCTCGAGACCATTGCTGGATATAGTATGTGCCATGGAACAGAGATACCATTGACCGTCAATTCAAGTGGTATCACCATTTCGACGCGGATACAAATCGCCGGCGGTCAAAAAAACGAGGACATCTTACTCCCGTGATATTACTGTTGGTAGAGAAAGTGGGGAATTATTGGTGGACGTGAGAGATCGTGTGAGAAGGGGTGATTTTCTGGAATGCAATAGGAAGATCATGACTCTCCGCTGGCAACCTATCATTCAGTGCTCCCGAGTGCATGGAGAATCTCATGTTTGCCCGAAAGTCTGCTCGCTCCCTCTTTGCGTTCCTGTCACGTGTTTCAATGTCACTCCCCATTTTCCACTGAGATGTCTCTCCCCCCTCTCCTCTCCCTTCTCTCCCTTCTCTCTCTCTCTCTCTCTCTTTCTCTCTTGCCCCTCCTTTCCCGCAGGTTGGTATGATGTGCCAGAGAGACACGTATGCCGTAGCTGTCAGGCACCCGTTAAGTCTCTCGAAATACGTGTGGGATCCGGAATATCCTAGGTGGATGCTGGGTCGCGCAGCTGTCTGGCAATCCTTCTTCGTCACGCTCTTCGACGTAGCACGGAGATTCCAGTTTCAGGGTAGGAAAGGGCTATGTAGCCCAGCAGCCCGGCTGACAGATGCAGTACGAGGATCGTCGTGCCCGAGAATCGTCAGCGAGAGAGGAGCCGCGTCTACGAGAGTGAGAGAAGGAAGGAGAGTCTCTCTGTTCCAGCCAGATAACCGTGTCCAATTTAAGGCTATGGCCACGAACGTCCCACGTTTGATAGGCCCTCTCATTGGCTCTCTCTCTCTCTCTCTCTCTCTCTCTCTCTCTCTCTCTCTCTCTCGCTTGCTCTATGTAGGTCGACGCACCGGCGATTTATAGTTATCGGCGCACACTGATTCCGTCGCACGACCGGGATCCTAAAGTAGCCGGAAGCCCTAATTCCCCCTGGCTTACGAAAGTGGCCCCGGAATTCGTCGGGTGACACGCACAGGGCTTTAGCTTGGAATTCGCGGGAATCCCCCAGCTGTTCTGTCTCTCAATGTGCAGGGATGCACCTACCTTCTCCGTACACCGAGAGAGAGAGAGAGAGAGAGAGAGAGAGAGAGAGAGAGAGAGAGAGAGAGAGAGAGATATATAGTGAACGGGCTAGGAATGGCGGTGCAGGGAAATTCGAGAGCCGCAAAGATCGGTGAATCCGTAGGTGCACGGGCCGATGAACGTCCGGCTCGTTGACTTCCGTTGGCCGGCCAATGCGACCGGAGACGAGAAACGACGCCGACGTGGGAAATAGCTTGCGGCATCGCGTATTACATACCTGCTCTGACTCACTCTCTCTTTCTCTCTCTTTCGGTAAGCACTCCTCTCACCGTCCTCTTCCTATTAGTCCGATCGCGGGAATAAGAGTACTCGAGAAGGGCGCACAGCTAACTCGGCCCTTAATCAGCCCGGGCGACCCCTCTGCATTCCGTGTTAATGGAGAGCACATCGAGATTCTCGGCTAGTCCGAGTCGATGCCAGACAACGAATCATTTGGTGCGAGAGAGGGATCGAGCGTATACCGTATCGGGAATTGCTGATTAATCCTGGACAGCTGAACTATGTAAATCGCGCATTGTTTGCCAGAGACAAAATGGCAAATTGTACTTGTGTACTGTACGGGGGTGGGGGGAGGAGATAATGTGGATGCATGCGAGATCATGCCGATATTGCATACTGGAAAAATATGCTTCCGGCAGGTCCAGCACTTTTCATTAATTGATTTGTTTGCGATACAATTAGTCGAAACAGTTATGCATACAGAGGGTAATATCGACATAGCTGACTCATGCGTATCCGCATCAGGCTTGTACATGCCTAGGGCATTCCCAGTACAATCGAGGCAGTAAGAGGATCGTTCCCCTTTGATATCGAGAATTGCTTTCACTCTGGCAGTTTCCTTCACTCGATTCGGCTATTGTTCGCCTTCTCATTAGAGAGTCAAACTGCTGGCATTCATGCACTGGATGCACCTGTTTTTCTCAAGCGATACCAACTGAAGAGAGAAAGAGAGAGAGAGAGAGAGAGAGAGAGAGAGAGAGAGAGAGAGAGAGAGAGAGAGAGAGAGAGAGAGAGAGAGAGAGAGTGAGAGAGGGCGGGCATTAAGCAGCCCCTAGACGGTTAAGGAGCAATTTTTCCTCGCCCGTTGCTCTGTGTCTCGCTGCCTTATCGCCCCTGTTTATTGCGATACGCTGCCCCTGTAATT
The DNA here is from genome assembly GCA_910593735.2 of Ectemnius lituratus. Lineage (NCBI taxonomy): Eukaryota > Metazoa > Arthropoda > Insecta > Hymenoptera > Crabronidae > Ectemnius > Ectemnius lituratus. The sequence goes on from OU343041.1 coordinate 12,276,218, forward strand.
TCCTGTAATTGTGAGATTTACTGCCTTTATAAACGTGACTACCTTACTTGCCAGCATGGGGAAATTAATTTTAATAATTCGTTCGTGCACTCCTTGCCATGTTTTAACGCAAGCCTTCGCTTGGAGACCTCATTATTGTCACTATATTAGTAGTGCTTGAATATTTCGTTGGCAATTTTGATTTATTGGCACGCCACTCCCATAATAAGTATCTATATCAGATCTGAGTAATACCGTGAAGGCTGGCGCTTGCTGATTTCATTTGCCATGGAAGCTGAGTCATAAATCGGGGGGCGCTACTCGAGCTCGAGTTATGTGGAGCAACTAGGGAGAATGGGGCGAGGCTGGATCTGTTCCTTGGCAAGGGAGTGATCTCTTGCAAAGGGGGGGGGGGGGGGGGAATAGGACGAGAGAACGGGTTGCTGTAAATTGATGGTTGTGTCACGGCATTAATACGCTCGGACGGTGTATCCGGTGTTGTGCGTGCAATTTCGCGCGGCGGAGGTCGCCCGGGCCTCGTCCTGTAATGGGCATCGTCGATTGGATGCATAAGACACCAGGATTTTATGCTAATCCATCGCTCAAACCCACTCGCATTGTCCTCTAATAAGCACCTTTTCTCTCTCTCTCTCTCTATCTTTCTCCCTTCGAAACCCACTCCCATCTCGAAGAGGACAATTATTGCGCGCAGACGCAAATGCGCTTAGAAAATTACTGAGTGTATGGCACACTCGGCTCGGAAGGGACGAAAAAGGTCCTCCTTCTTCTCATAACATTTACATTTTTATTATTCCGAGTTTACTGGTTTCCGAACACTCGCTCCTCCTCTTTTACTCGACCCTGAATGAGAGGAGCTAGTCTGTTGTCCTCCGAGGCTGTAATCGGCGAAAGCCGGGATTAGGTGTTCGAGGACTCGACAGAAGGGTCTTGAGACAGCGGTCTTAGTTGCCGAGTCGTCTCCCCATTATTATCCGAAAAATAGAGTTAGGCAGTCGCTTGTGCGCGCGGGTGCGCGCGCCCTGTCCTTTCCGTCTGCAATAATTATTTCGCGTTGATGGGATGCGCAGACGAAGGAGTGCGGCCGCTTCTAGGTAGCTGAAGAGTTCCGGAGAGGCTCTGGGGGTGGAAGAGACAAAGATGAGCCAAGATGTGGAGTGGGGCCGATGATATTACTCGGACGACGTTCATTGAAATACCGCCACACCGGGCGCAAGAAGAGCGGCTCTTATTTTCCTTCTTTCCGCCGTAGTTTTCCCCGCCTCTTTGTGCCGGCGTCTCTTCCTCCTCCTCAGTCGGTGCTTTAATTTGCGAGAGACCCGACCTCTCCTCGAATATTTTTACAACTTATCAGGAATTTAAGGTACAGCCGCCTCTAGAATCCCGGGGGTCTTCTCGTGCCTCGTGAGCTTCCGCTTAACTCTCGCCCGATTCCTCATTCCCCCCCTTTTTTTTTTACTTCTTACTTTCCCAGCTACGTGGAATGCACTCTCCCATTCTCTCTGGCGAGTGCTCGCCACAGGTAGATCCAACTTATCCAAACATCTTCAACTCACTAATTTTCATCTGTTTCTTTGCATCTTCTTCACCGCAATTATTGTTATCTCTACAATGGCAAGGCTCTCTCTGGATTCTTTGACCGATCCCACTGAAATTCTACACTTCACGTGTCCCCGTTTGCTCCACTTGCTCAAGGGAGTCAAACGCAAGCAAGTAGATGTGTCCCGCTAGTACCATACGAAGAGTGTCTACCGGTTTACTCAGCTGGCATGCGCGCACTTCTTCCGAGTGTGTTCACGCGTTCTCGGCTCTGCCGCTCTAGTTGCTAATGTCATTACACTTCCATTTGTTCGCCGCACTAAAGGGAGCCGCGCCGGAACACGTATAACTTGATATTCCCTGTGTTCCCTTGGCAGCCTCTTCTCGTATTCCCTTCGCAGCTTATCATTTTTGTTCCTTCCCCCCCCACATCTGGCCCGTCCCCCCCCCCCCCCCCCCCCAGCAACCTTTATTCACGTCCCTAGAACCACCCCCTTTCTTTCCCTCCTATCCGCCCAAGTATGTAATCTTACCAATTTACCGTGCACTTGACACTCTCCTCTTACTAGTTGATCCCTAAAAACTAATTTCTAAAAAAGTGCATGAACGAAGAGAGGTCTCATCAGTGTTAATTAACTCGATTAAGAACCCAGGGGTGGCCCGCTTTCAAGGGATTCCTTAAGTATGCGTTAGTCTCTTTAGTCCCTTCGCACGGGCTTATCATTCTCGGCCCTCTTTTTTTTTTTTGTGGTTAGCTCCATTCTCTTGGTCCCTTGTCAGTGTCGCCCTCGGCTCGGCTTACCTTCCGCGATAGTAAGCCCGAGAAAGCGACGGTTAACCACGAAGGACGCCCTTGCAGACACACCGGTGCGCACGTACATTTGCCTCGTTTCGAGTTACATCAAGCTGAGAGTAATGATACCGAGACCGGTAAAAATCTAGGAAAATGACTCGATGAATAGGAGGCGTGTCGTTACCAATGTGACGCTCGCTGTCAAACGAACATTCCGTCGTTAAGCCATCATGGTAATCATGGCAAAGGTGGATGATTTAAATTTAAATAAGCGCGAGCGTTGGAACAACGATCAAATATAATTAAGTTGTGCGCGCAGTGACGAGCGGTGTGATGGTCGTTGAAGTGGCGTGGCAAGCAGGTAGTCAGCATGCAGAAGAGTGCACTGGGAGAAAGTGAAAGAGGGTTGAATTGGGAAAAAACCAGTGTGGAAGGAGCATAGTCGAGCCCTCGGGAAAGGTACGAGGAGAATTGAGGAAGGGAGAGAGAGAAGCATATAGACGGGGAATGCGTTGGTAGGATAGAAAGAGGAGTGTAAGAGTAATAGGAAGAATCAGGCAGCAGGATAGGCGGAGCGGAGAGAAGCGGCGAGGAGAGGAGTTGGGCGGGGTAGAATGAAAAGGCGGAAAAGAGGAGCGCGCGCTAAAGGGATGAAGTGTATCCAGGAGGACGAGGGTGGCGGGTTGGGTATGCGTGTATTATGCGTATATTATGCTAACGGCGCGGGCCACGGGCGAGTATCCAGCCGCTACTTAACTTGACAGACTTAATGGCCGCGCGTAATGGGTGCAGAGCCGTTGGGAACGCCAGGGGAAAAAAGGCCGCGTAATTAAGAGTGGCAAGGATGCGCTCGCTGCTGAGATTTATGCCGGCCGGTAATTCTAGCGAGATGCGCGTATCCTACTAGGGATTTTGCGAAAAGAATATCATGTCCGGTAGGCGCAAGTAAGCGAGTGAGCGAGGGTGGCTCGAGGGTGAGAATCTGCCGATTGGACTACGCCGCAAAAGGGAAGTTCCTCGAGAGAAAGGAGCGTCCAGGAGCAAGGTGATGGTGCGCTTGGTTGTTTCGTGCACGTGCGTGTCCGCGGGATGTTGCCTCGCACTTTTGCGCGCGCCTCGGACGTTCGTGTTAAATCTCGGCGGCACTCTAAGCTTCCTCCGCTTCTTCTTCCTCCTCGAGGCGGCGGCGGTAGGTAGGACTCGCTCGTAACTCGTAACTTCCACCTCGCTGCTGCCTTGGCCAGCCAACCAGCCAGCACCATTCTCCAGCACGATTTACGCCCGGGCACACACCCGGATTTATGATTTTTTTTCTACATCTCCCCCTCTCCTTCTTCCCCCACCCTCTCCTTTCATTCTCGCGCGACACTAGCGTATCTCTTGTGACTCGAACCGCGGGATGAATTCGCGTGCGACTTTTTCCATTAAAGGTGAGCGCACGCGCCCGACATATATTGGCCGAAGCGGGACCAACCTCGAGATTAATTTCGCCCGGTGAATTAATTAGGGCTTAACCCATTTTTCGGATTAGTCGCTCTCTCTCTCTCTCTCTCTCTCTCCGCACAGGTTGCCACTCGCTACGGTGCAGTAGCACGACCGCTTTCGACACTGCTGATGTCGACGAACTCGGAAAAATCGAGGGCTACTCACGGCCGAGATTCACCGAAATGCATCCGCCTGCTAATGAAGCATCTCACTTGCTAATAAAAATCTCACAATCGCTATTGGCTCTGTTATATGATATCGTTGGAAGTGAACGCGTCATATCTTCTCGAAGATAGGAATGCGAACGTTGGAGGGCAGAAGGTCGAGCAGGGTGCACTTATGCAGGATTCAGTGGAAAAGGACACAATAGCGTTCTGCTCCGTTAGACAGCCGGGTCATCGCTTTAATCCATCGGCTAATGCACATCTAGGTATAGCTGGAGAGAGCGTGTAGAGAGCACTCGCACGGTAACTCTAGGATGTACGTGCAATGGTGTGTACAGTCGATTCACATGTATGAACACGTAGCCATAAGTATGCTGGCACGGAGCTCTATCTCGATATTCCCGTAAGAACCACTGCGCTTCGTCCAAGGTCTCATTAGTATCCGACATCCTAATATATCCCATCGTAAATAACGACTTGCCATGCTTATGCATACGCTTCGAGAGCTTGCGTTATGGTTTTGGTGGGTGCGTCGGTGCAAGCTAAACTAACGGTGCGCCTGGCTAAATGCCTGCTCGTAAAGCATTCTGGTAAAGGGTTGCTTGGTTGGTGTGTATGAAAGGGTCAGTGAAGGCACCGAAATCACCAGTGGATCTTTGCTTCTTCATCTTTCGTTGACAGTTAACTTTACGAAAAGGTAGCTTGTTGTTTGGTGAACGATTACGAAACGATACGAATGTCTTTCGGATGTGGTGCTTGCTGGCTAGCACGACCAGCCATCTCGGAGAAGTCAGATATTTCGGGAATAAAGTGAACGTTCGCCGCGGACGTATTTATGATAAGCGCTTTTATGACAAATCGCGACCAGCATCGGCAAGTCGAGTGAAAAATCGTTATTATGACTCGACGGAGGATATCTGCAGGCTTTTAGTCGAGCATCCCGTGGGAGGCGGTGAGGGAAAGAGGGAGAGTGAGAGAGAGAGAGAGAGAGAGAGGAGGGTTCTCGAATTTCACGGCCGATATTTTCGGAGCGGTCGCTACGAGGATTCCCGGCGCGCGCAAGTTAAATCTGGCTTAATCTTGGCTTTCGACGAACCTACGAAAACGCTCTCTCCGTGCCGGGAATTCGGTCGAGTGCCGGACTAAATTCCTCCGCTCCCTGTACTTCTAATCTCCCCCTTCGGAAGGCCTGCTCGGTGTAGCTTCGAATTCACGTATTCCGTGACCGTGCTGGTCGTGCCCATTCCTCCCCGTAATTCCGACCGAAATATCGCCGATCGTTGTCAACCATTTTCCTCCATCATTCCCTTGGCCACTCGCGGAGAACTTGTACTGCAGCAGCACGTGTCCCCTGCCAGACTTAAAGTCCGCCCGTAGCAGTCGCGGTCGCGCGGTCGCGCGCGCGCGCGCACACGCTTCACGTGGGCGTATTTGTAATAAGCAATAAATCGCCGCTCGTACAATAATTCTCCGGGCATGGGTTGGCGCGGTGCGGCCAACCGTTTCACCGACGGGCGTAAAATTTCTACCCTCCGACGCGCACACCTACCATCGAGACAGTAGAGGGAAAGGGACAAAGTGTAGCTCGCACTCTCTGCCGAGCGAGGAGTACGTGCGTATAAAATAAATACCATACGTGCGCGCAAGCGAGTGTCGGACGTGGGCGGTATTGCTGTACCCCGCACGCTCCTACCATATGCAACCCGTCCTCCAGCGCTCATTTCCCACAAGATGACCCCTTCGATATCCTCAAATCCCCGGAATACCGAGCCGCGAAATTCGAGATTCGTCCGATCACACTACTCCCTTTTTTTTAATCCCCTACTCTTACAATTCCTATTCACTTTAACGGATTTTCCACTTGACCGCATGTTTCTTTCCATCTGTATAACGCGGGAATATAACTTTCTCCCTTTTCCGGGATACTGTCGAGTTCATAACTTGCATGGTTATGACAGTGAAGCTGAAGGTAGTTTGTAGGGTAGAGTAGAAGGGCGGGGGTGGCGTACGCTTTCTGTCCGGAATGTCTGTGTCTACTTTCACTCTATGAGCTCTCGAATACTCGGTTGTCCGCTGCGGCTCGTGCGAGGAATGCCTTTGAGCAGCCCGGGTTGGTTGGCGTGTATAGTGTGGGCGAAAGCCGTGGGTGGTGTTTAGCTGCAACGCTCGTAATTACTCTCGAAGTCGCCGAAGACTCTATCGGGCATAGCAGCGCGCGGGCTAGAATTACCGGTCGAAGGAGGAGCTCGCGGGAGAAGCATAGGTGGAATTTATAATGACCTCGAGCGACTCCTCCACCGACAGTGTTGCTCGGATTTGCATGTAACCCATTCGCAGCATCCCTGCGTGTATCAGCCTGGCAGTTTCCAAGCTCAAAGACCCTCGAATACGACGCATACCTTGGACCACCACTTCCTGCGTGCCACATTAGAAAAGAGTTCCTTCTATCAACAGTAACTAGGTGCTCCGAAAGTTGATAGAGTTCCCTGATATCGGACTAAAAGTGACGAGATCCTTCTGTCTCTCTCCTCATTATGCAGCTTGGTACAGGACACTCGCTGTTATTTGATCCCTGCCTGACAGCCTGGAGCCTTTTAATTAAAGGCAATTGCTCCGTTGCATTAGGCTAATGAATAGCTAGAGCTAAGACAGTCACCAAGAGAAGTTGATTCGTTGGGAAAAGGAAGGTCCCTCGTTATATCCGTCGTCGATTCCTTCGTTCCTTCGATATACCTTGGAGTCTAAAGGATTTTTTTAATTGCGAGCTGGCAAACCGGCAGAGCGGCGTACATTGGCGCGAAGATACGACCGCTTATGAAATATCGTCTGTGGAATAGCCGCTTTGAAGGGAACGGCTTGGGGCTCGCCTCGACATTCTACCCACAGGAATTTTCGATACTCACCACCAGCCTGCATTTACCGGTCTCGCCTCGAGAGAAGAGATTCACGTCGGCACGCGTGCGTGGATTAAGTCGGTAGAGGCTCGTAAAGCTTTTTACAACTCTGGCGTTTACAACGCGAGAACCTGTCGTTCATTAACGACGGCGACCCAGGCACTGCCTTCATAATTACGCATACGAAGGGCGAGCATGCTCGAAGAACCCCGGCTACTCGCTCGCTCTCAATGTATGTTAATGCACACGACATTAATGGGTCTGCAAGGTGTTCATGGCGTTCATGGAATGGAACGCGGATCATGGAAAACGGAGGACATAAACTGTAAGGCTTTCCGTTGGAAACCTGACGCTGCCGCCAGCCACGCAGCGTGAGCTCCGACACAGTTAAACTGGACGTAGCTCTGATCAATGCATCGGCCGCCGGACAATTAACAGGTCGTGGCAGTTTCACGCTTTAATTGCTCCATCGGCACACTATTCCCCCTATTGATCTCACCAGCTAGAACTGGCTGACAATCCGTGTAAAATTGGAGTCACGATTTTCGAGGCAGCGCAAATGCCATCGACTGTTACTGTTCTTTTGGAGGGTGGCCTGACAGTTTTGGGTTAAGTGGCGTTAAGGAAGTTGAGGCTGGGGTTAAAGAGTTCGACGTCTACGCTGCTTTGGCGAAGCACTCGCCAGTTGGCTAGAGAAGGAAATCCTTTAATGAGGGAAAACAGTGTCAAGCGGTGCCAACGTGATTTTCAATGGACGATAATGTCGCTAGCTGCACGTGCTCCTGCATATTTACTGGCCTCTTCTCGCCGCGGAACTTCGATACCTTCGAAAGAGAATCACTTCGATACCATCTAGCCAGGCCTTTCCATCTGGCGATAATGAACGGGGATTAATGAATATTTACTTCGATGTCGATGTAAGAATCAATTGCACGTGAAATTGTGAAGAGGGAAAAGCACCGTACTGAGGCCGTCACGTTCTCCGCCGGTGGTAATGAACGAGCATTCTCGTGTTGTTTGCCTTGCGAATCAGTCTGCACATTAGCATCATGAAATCGCGGTAAATCAGTTTTCTGATGGCCGTGAAAATAAATTGAAAGAACTTCGAAAAATCGCAAATTTTTGAAGGGTCAGGCCTTGAAAAATTTGTGAAAAAAAAAGTTTTGCGCCAGGGCTCTGGAATTTATGTCACTTCTTCCTTGATGCAAGAAAACATTCTCCACCAAATTTCAGCCCCAGAAATAGTCGGGAAGACTGGAAAACATGGCAGAAACCGTCGGAAATAGACGAAATTAATTA
>OU343041.1:12284888-12361752 GCA_910593735.2 Ectemnius lituratus
TAACGAAATCTCTGACTTTTCCTTCGTAGCCACGAGCCTTAATTACGAACAATTAGCAGAGATTTGCTAGATGAAAGTACCGTTGGAGCATTGCTATAATTCTCTGGGTGTCGTATTCGCTGAATGTGTCAAGCTTCTGAGTGAGATGTCGTGGTGATAGAGGATATGGTAACGGGGCTGATATTGAGGGAGGTCGCGGACGTGAGGGTTCGAGGGGGTTGGTTGGAGAGGCTCGCTGCGGATGATCGATAGACACCGCAACGAAGGAAGGAACACGTCCGGGGAAGCGCATCATTCGTACGAGGGCCGATCGTCAATCGGATTGATTGTGATCGTGGCTTGGCTCGGAGCCTGCGAGCGTAATGTCGCCGGTTCCGAAGCCGGTGCGGTGCGGTGCGGCGCGGCGCGGCGCGGCGGCCGTTCGCTCCTTTTTCCGGGTTTTTTTCTTGAAAGGCTTGGACAGCAGGAAGGAGGCTGGACGGGTCAGATCGGGTTGCTGAACAACGGGCACGTCTATCGGCCTCCGGAGCTCGTCCATCGGCGGAATGTGTATCGGAGCACGATGGGTAATTTGTCCTGGGGAGAGAGCCGAGAGAGGGCTCGTTACCGTGAAAGAGCGACGAACTGTCCTCTTTAATACACCACCTGTACGGCACACTGGTTCATTACGACGAAAATGGGAGATTTGTTCCATCACTGCCATCGCCCTTTCCATTAGAGGGCAACATTCGACCGTGGGACTTTCGATGACAAGAGAAACTTTCCTATTAAAGATCGGTTAGCTATACCAACCGCCACTTATTAAAACTTCTCGCTAGTCAAGAGACCGTCATAAATTCTTGATTGCATGATAATAGCATCGTCCCCTACCACGCTCTGCTGTCCGTTGCTGCTATATTTCGCCGGAAATAGGTGGAGATAAGCGTGGTTTCGGACAGTGAGACGGCGCTACCGCTCGATTTGCGCGCGCGTGTGAAACGATCAAGACTGATAAGGCATTTTCAGCGGTGACGCATGCTATACCGGCCTCATAATTTAAAGCATCGGTGGTAAAGGACAGGGGGTGAGCCGGCTCGCAGCATCCATCGATCAACCCCTCAAAAAAAGAAAAAAAAAAAAGAGGAGGAAAAAGATCCGCTTCCCTCTGCTGTGTTCCATGCTTGACCCTTCGTGTACTCCCCCTCGTCGAACAATACACGCAGGTGATACCGAGCGATGTCTATCTATCCCGCTTTCCTGTACCTGCACGGCTGCCAATGAATTTATCGGCTCCTTTTAATTGGTTGCTTTATTAGCCCAGATTCGTAGTGCGGCTTCATTGAGTGGCTCAATTTTCCATCGATTGTACTGAACCACATGCACATCCACATGCACTACGCAGGATTTATTTATTTATCGAGGATAAGGTCTCGCTGATGCGTTACTCCAATTCTGAGAGAAGTCGAGTCTGCTCGCGAGCGTCGCGTCGTTCGGGAGATATTTCTCGTTTGTGGGCGTGCGACGAGCGGCCGATTAATTAGCGTGTGTCTCTTAATTGGCCGTTTAATTAAGAGTCCCGGATCGGAGTGCATAGCGCGCTGGTGTCACGCGAGATTCGTTGAAGGGAGGAAGGAAGGAGCGAACGCTCGTCAGATCGGACCGTTCCGATTTCTCTCTCGCTTTTCTCTGAGCGAGCACGGCGTGACTGCACGTCGCCGACGAGAAGGACGAGGCCGACGACGCCTGTCACGCTCTTTCTGGCGAAGCCAGTCACAAAGGAGTCAGGAGCTCGCCGGCAGTCGGTCTCGCTGACTAATTAAGCCTCTTGACGCCGTAATTAGCCACGCGTCATCCCCCCTCGATACCCCGCCGCACCTCGCGCCTCCTCGCGCGCGCACTCGCTTTCTCGCTTTCTCGCTTTCTCGCTTTCTCGCTTTCTCGCCCTCCACTCATCGCAGATAAACGCGCCAACCGATTTTCCTCCGTCTACTCGCGAGATGTCACATCCTCTCTTCCCTTCGGTCGCCCTCAACCTCCGTGTTACCATCCGCCGATTCATTCGCTTCTATTTTTCCATCGCATTTTTCATTTTACTAATCCGTATGAACGAACTGTGCTTTCTCGACGAGTAAACCTGCTGCAGCTGCAGCTTTGGTTGCCGATTTATCGACACTGCCGGTGGTCCATCTATCCATCCATCTGTCGGAGCCAGCGAATCGAGTCATTGGCTGCCGGCGTACATTTCGCGACGTATTATGTACACAGGGGGCAAAAAAATTCTTGCCTCTTTTTGCCCAATACATCAGTATGTTCGCAAGCAGGAGTGCCAGAGTGGACGAGCCGAGTATTCGGGCTAGTGGAGAGGAGGGATTTCCACGGTGGCGAACTTCTCTATTGATTTCCATTGGCCCCGCGACCTGCACTCTCTCTCTGCTCTACTCTTCTTTTTTTTTTTTCATCGTCGCGGAAATTGTAACGGGGCGGTCTGGAATGGCGCGCTCCTCGTAGTAGTTTGCCCGGCGACCAGGTCCGACAACACCGGTTATAGGATCAGCCTGTCGGAAAAGCAGTTGCTAGTTTCCCTCGAGGATGTTTCCCCGAGTGTCGACTGACTTTTTCAGAGGCCAAGCCGAGAGTAGTCGATCGAGGGCGTGATTGACCTCGCTCAACCTTTCCGCGCGACTCTAACGGTATTAGGAGGCTCGTACAAGTACCGGCTTGTCCACTACGAACTCTAATCGGCCGCCCGGAGCAACAAGTATCGACAGCACCAGCCTGCTGGCATTCTGAGAACCCTTGAATCGCCAGGCGCGATCAGTTTCCATTGGGAACCTGTTCCCTCCCAAGGAAAATCAGTAAGATCATCGATGAACAGGCAGAGTCAGCAATGCAAGCTTCTCGCGCGCGCGCGCGCGCGCACCACCACTTTTAAGAAGAGGATACACAAAATAAAGGAGATGGTTAAACAGCAGTCAACGGTCTCTCAAGCAAGCAGGTTGCCGGCAGGTTTCGCACGTGAGATAACCGAGCAATTTATACCGCGTGGAATTAGGCGTGAGCCGAGAGAGTGTCTTTCGAGTACAGTTATTACCGGTTGCAAGTAGTGATCGGTCAGGGCCATTAATGGATCTTGCTTGTGCTCGATCCCAAGGTATGTCAGAGTGAGAAAGGGAATTCTCTCGTATCGTTTTCAAGTACCTACAATTGGCGCCTGCTTTAATGAAAGACTACCATTTAGGGGTAGAATTATTCTCCACCGGTTATCGTGTTGCTGGACCGGTTGGTAGAAAATTCACCTTGACAGAGAAATTCTGGCAGTTTTCCGAAGGTCGGCGTTGGCACATGTCATTGGAGCTCAAGGCTTTGAGTGGTTAACTTGGCAGCATCCATCCCGAGTATCCATCCATCCATCCATCCATCCATCGACTTTTCTCTCTTCCTCGCGGTGCGATCGCAGTAATTACTGGCGTATCTTCCGGCGGTGTGAAAATAAAACTGGGAAGTAATTCGGGTTGAGCGGGGGAGGGGGGTTTGCGGAAGGGTACACATACGGCGGCGCCTTCCATGAAATTCCATTTCGGTGATTAAATAGTAGGTACGGCTTCTCTTTCGATCCGCGAGAGATCGCGCGGCCGAGTGATTAAAGGGGGGCCAAGCCTCGACTCTACCGGCGGCGAAAATTTTCGGATTCATCACGTAATTAAAGTCTCTTCTCCCACATTCCCATTCCCTGATCACGTTGGCTTCTGCGATTCGTTAATATCGCGTAAAAACCGTGCAAGCTTATTAGGGAAACCTATATGCACACGTGCGTCTAGGGGAAACGGTGAAGCAAGGGGAATAGTCAGACGTCAGACGTCAGTGAAATTGGTTGTGGAATTTGGCTCTCGACCCTCTTTAGTCCTATGTCGAGGTTTCTACCTTTACATTATTAATATCTAAATTCCTTCGATGTCATTGGTTGATTGGCAAATGTTGAAATTGATATATTGTAGTTGAAAAAGTGGTTGGTGGGTGGTTAGTTTCCCAGTGGGCTGTGGGCTAGCAAATCGGCACGCACCGTAAGCAGGCATTCCCAGTATAAATTGATGCCCAGCGGAATGGCGCATACACAACGTTGCGTGTTTCGCCACATACGGTATCTGTATGCCGGGGTCACGCGCGCCGACACAAAGGTCAGCAATACTGGTCCTGCCGGTCGTCCGTGGCCGTGGCTCAGCCTCCGCATCTATGTACCGCATGCCGGAACACCTTCCTTCGGGACGACGACATCCCATCACACGGACGGACAGCCTCGCCGCATCATTTATCCCGCTCGGCATATCTGCCGAATCATTGATTCTACTCGGTGTATTAGCGACAAACGGCGCTAATACACTGCCGTCCTAAAATCCCAAGTACAAACTCGCCGCTAGTATGTCTAGGTCTTTTTTTTTGTTTCTTCTTCTTCTCAGGGACGTTGATCTCAATCGTTGAATTGCTATCTTGATATGCGCGCCCGGACATGTAACAGTTCGCCTGAGGCGACGCCGCCAACTGAAAAGAGTTCTCGGAGCACACTTGGCAGGAGGTAACTCCATTTGCGGAGTGCTGTGGCACTCAGATACCAACACTACCCCCCGTGTAGCCAGCGCACAGATTACTGTCGCGCGAACATGCCCCGCAATTATTAGTGGTGCGCGCGCGTACGCGCGCTTGTGTATGCGTGTACGGGTCCGGTGAGCACGTTAATATCAGCTATATGCCTCTGGCACTGTTAGTAACCGGTGGGCAACCGCGCGTGTGGCTCGCCCAGTACTTTTGTTTCGCTCATCTTTCCACCGTATTGTCCGAGCCAATGTTTAATAATGTAGCCGTGCGAAATTGCCGTTGTAAAAACGCGCGTGTGCACATTGAGTGCGCGCGAGTGTGATACGGCCGGGTTGTGCTGCGCGTAGGGAGAGCGGATGCTCGCCGGGCCGTGGTGGAGCAAAGCAGGCAGGCAGGCAGGCAGCCGAGCACGCGGCTGAATATCGATAAAGCCGTGAGCGCGTAATTTCACCACAAATTGGTGCTTCGCATGGTCATAGTTGGTATAACAGCAATCGCCATGTGCAACGCGTTACATTATTCCTGTCTACTGTCACATCATTTTCCTATGCCTAACCCACGCCACCGGCAGCGGCCGCATGGGTGGTGCACCGCTTGCCGCTTTCCATCTCTTCTCTCTTCCTCCCCTTAGCCCTCGAAGAGCGAGCGAGCTTGATGCCCTCGCTAACAGTGGAACTCGGAAAATGGGGACAACGCTCCCCGCAAATTTTTAATCACCTCTTCCGAGCAGCATTTCCCCCCGCCTGATGCGCCAACGTCCATTCCACTCTGTGCCAGCCACTCCGACTGGGTCGAATTAAAAATTCCTCGGTTCATTTTCCTCGATTCGATGGACGGTGGAAAGAGCAGGGGAGAGATCGGGGGACATAGATCTCATCGGGATGGGAATAGCATGACTACGGAATAGTATAGTATGAATCCTAGCATCATGAAGGAAGACAGAGAAAAAGCAATGACCCTTTTCTCTATCTATCTATCATTAAGTATTACACGCCAATTTCTTTTTATTCAAGGACCACGAGTATACAGTTAGAATCCACTTAAGGCTTATCAGGTTGTCTCGGAGGTATATCATCATATCTCGGGAAGTCGGTGACCGAGCGATTGGCGAGTATGTTGCGTGCTGCTTACGGTACCGGGAGCGGGTGCGGGAGCAGGAGCAAGTTCGCGGGGGGGAGGTGTGGAGTGTGGAGGACGTAGGAAGGAGCAGATCGGCGTGTTTGGTCGATGGACCAGTCGAAGAAGCGTGAGGCAGATAAGGTGCTTCGCGTGGCTAGAGGGGCATCGCGGCGAGGGGGGGGGGGCGGGGGGGCCAAGGAGGAGGACAGACCCCTGCGATCCTTGGCTCCCATCTCCGTCGGGGATCGTGCATTTACACAGGCGGGGTCATCCCGAGTCTCCGCGGTACCGTTATGCCGCATGGAGCATACATATTCTCCGAACGGCTATCCCGCAGCTTCCCCAGGCTTTTGCTCCCTCCTTTTCCTTGACTCTCGTGTCTCTGCCTTTCCCTCGCACTCTTACTTCTACTCGGCCCTTTTATTTCTGATGTTCCACCAAGTACGACCTCCCTCGTATCTTGCCGGTGCACTCGGCATTGCATATTTTCGTGTATCGTGCAAGTGTACATGCACGGTGGTGCTGGTTCGGCTCATGGATGGTGTTTCTGGTACTGGCGGGGATGGTAGGGAGCGCGTTGGTCACGTAGCCTTCCTTGTACTGCTAGCAGCAGCCCAGTGGCTCAGCTTGGCATGCATAAGTCAGAATGTTCCGCTCCCGAGGCCGCTGGGATCCTTACAGCTTCCCTCCTCTGCTCTCGATCCTTCCTCAGCTCTCTTAGCTCTCCTCCCCTGTCTACCGTAACCGGCCCATCTGGACACGCGTGCGTACCTACTACTACCTATGTACCACCTACCTTTCTGGAGCAGGCTTCGTCCCTCGTTTCCGACTCGCTATTCCTTATGGATGAGCGGGAAGCCTGCCGTTGGATTATTATTGTATATGGATGCTCTGGAATACTTGATCCAACCTTCAGCTCCTTCGCGTCGTCGTTCCTTGGAAAGGCTAACGCGAAATAAGGCAGTAGTTGTTGCTTGGGAGGACTGACGAGCAAATGGTGTTATTCGCTTTCATTGTACAGAGGACATTGCTCTTTACGTAGACGACGACGACGACGGCGGCGGCGGCGTCGATCTATCGGTGTGGGGTAAAGGCTCTCTCACCCACGCCCGAGGTATCAGGTTCTGTCTCGCCTGGGAATCGAAGCCCCAAAGCGGATCTGTTTGGGTGCAATTTGCATCACCTTCCGTTCTCAGATGGATATCGCCGCAGCGTCTGCTCGCCGTCTCGACGCGCTAACTTTTTAATGAGATCTCCCAACTAACGATACCAATTTTAGCCTCTGTACTATTCACTTCCATTGGGAGTACATCGACGCCCCAATGGCAATGTCGACGGACATCACTGTCTATCGAAACTTGGACAGTGTCGCATGTGTACGGTTGATAGAATTTCAGCTCTATTACAGAGCTGAGTTTAAATCTGTCTCATGTACTCGGATAGTACCGGCGTTTCATCTAGTACGGCGCATAGCTGGCTAACGGCGCCGCCAGCAAATTGGCATTTGCCGAACGATTAATAATAATCCTATTAGCTCGGACTCTCCCGTGAGACACTCAATTGCCGGCAGCATGCCCCATGCTTCACTATTATACCGTCGGGGCTATCGAATTAATAGCCACTATTCCGATACATCTACCTAACTGACACAATTCTACTTCGTTCTTCCATTCTTAAAAATCTTTACATCACCAAATGTATCATTCAAGGGAAAAAATGTATTCTCCTACGATTGGAGGAATGCTCGGCGAAAAGTTAGCATCAAGTTTGTCAGGTATCATCCTTCCTCGCGGTAGAGAACGCTTGGCCGCATCTCCTCGGCTGTCCTGGGTGCTTAGGAAATTAGGAGAGAAGTTATGGTGCGCGAGCATCCATTTTCCTGGAGCGGCTCGGTTACTCAGACGCGGAGAACGGCGGACGTCTCATCCGTCTTCCGGGGCGCATATGTCCTCAGTGCCCAGGAATTACCATTACGATGGATGTTGCTGCTCCTAGGTTCTCTCTTCCTCTCTCCCACCATTTTCTATCTACAGGACTCTGGCATGTATCCTTCTCTATCGTTCGTTATCTCTCTCTTTATCCTACCGGTTGCAGAAGCCGGTGGTGGAGCCAGTTTTACGAGAGTTGCTCGGTGTAATAGCGCCGCTATCCTTTAGCCCCGCGGTCACGGAATTGCTGGGCTTGCCTTAACGACGACAAGGTTCACCCGATGCTCGTCTCTCTTTTTCTCGGCGATCCTGCCAGAGGTGACAGTCCGAGAGACTCTCTCTCGCTCTCTCTCTCTCTCTCTCTCTGCGATGCATGGCTAGCAGCACCTCAACTCAGAGGATCGATAGCCACACGATGAGACGAGGTGAGCGAACGTACTAAGTACACCATTGTCTACGAGCGGATGAGCCTGGACGATAGTAGACCCGCATGTCGAACGCGCTAGATTTCGGTGGCACGTCCTTCAGTCACGTATCGTATTCCCCCGACAGTTTCATCAACGTCCCGGAAACAGTAAAGGAGGGAGGAGGCTGTCCTGGATTGGAAAGTAGAGGTTTCGTCGCGCCGATTATCTCCGTTGACCTCTTCTCGCGCTCTTCTCCTACTAAGGCCTAGGACCTTTCGGATACTCACCACTTGTCGCCGTCCTGTCTGTTCGAGGACACGCGCGTTCTCACGATTCTTCGTGCACCTTCTATTACCACGGTACACTTGCTTGTATGTCTCATGGGCTTTCCTTTCTTGGAAACTTGTATTTACAAAGAATCGCGCCGAGTATATAAAGTTCTGTTCTAATTTGATTTGCTAGGGTAACACTAGGAATGTGTGTACAGAATTCTAGTGGGACAGTCAGGATGAACATGGTGTATTCTTTTGTTTGTGAAATGATATCGCTCGTTCTGGAATTTCTGCTTGCGCAGGAGCGCCAGGCAAGCTGGCAGACAGGCTGGCAGGTTA
Source organism: Ectemnius lituratus (assembly GCA_910593735.2). NCBI lineage: Eukaryota > Metazoa > Arthropoda > Insecta > Hymenoptera > Crabronidae > Ectemnius > Ectemnius lituratus. The sequence goes on from OU343041.1 coordinate 12,293,523, forward strand.
GCAGAGCTCGTTCTCGTCCCGTTGAGCTTGGGTAGAGCGAGGGATGCTGCTGCGGCGACACGCGAGACGCGATATTAGCATGACGAGGTTGGCGAGGATGAAACGGCTGGCCCGGAACAAGGGGCAGAAGCATTTGCGAGCGTTGACGGGCCGGGGGGCCCAGTATATGCACGTGTTGGTGTGTCGTGCCGCGTGGTTTTCGCGCTTTTGTCCGACGGTCAGCGACGCTCTGGAGCCAGTAGCCGCCGCAGCCAATTATGGAAAGTTTCACAGGCTTGTTTTATAGGCCGCCGGCTACATCCCGTATTACTCCTTTATGCCTCCTGTTTGCACCGACGCCGGTGCCAGGGAAGCGGACGGCTTCTACGGATCGTGGATAATTTCGCGAAACCTTCTCTCCTCTTCCTTTTCTCTCTTTCCATGCTCCTCTCCACCAGTATTATCCTCTCTTCGCCCGGTGCTACCTCTTCGGACCCGTGAATCGTTGAGTGTCCAGCAGGAAAATATCACCTGGGCGGCGGGGAGTGCACGACCGGCCCAGTCCTTTCGCTCGAATTTCGGCACACTGGTATTTGTTTTACTCCCCTTCTCATTCTACCCCCTGATCCAGTTTCAAAGCTCCGAGGACTATGGGTCCAGACACCACGCCCAACTGATAGCCGCTATTTTTTCCAGCAACCCCAAAATTCAGGATAGTTTGGCTGAAAAACTTTCGAACGTCAGCCGCTCTTTTTTCTCGCCGCCAGGCTATAAAGCGCGGCTACTTCGTTGCCGATGGTTTTTCGTGTGCATGGACCGCGGCTGGCTGCCGTTCTCTTCGTATGTATCTGGGTTCCTCGGCCACTGGTGAATATGTATACACTAGCTGATCAAGAAAACTTTTTGCTCGACTGGCGATGCATAGTTCAGCATTCTAAGGATAAACCGCAAATATCCAGGCGAGCAATAATGCAGCTAGTGAAAAAAAAGAAGGGGTTGAAAGAAAGAGAAAATGAGGTAAGGGGAGGGGATTGAAAATGGCGGGGGGATCCGCGTGCGGCGAAGTATGCGAATGCGTAATTCCGCAGGAAGGCAGGCGGACCCTCAATAAACGTTTCCGCATGAATATTCCCATGTGCGGCACTTTGCTCGGCCTGTAGTACAACGCGGCTGCGACACTGCGGCTAATTTAGCTGCTCGGCACTGGCCTACCTCTGTGTAGGTGTGCATGCATGAACACGTGTGCTCCGAGGGTGCCAGGTATTAGAACGCGCACGAATAGGGGAGAGAAACGAGAGAGAGAGAGAGAGAGCAAAAGCAGGAGCTCTGCTGGATTGTTAGGAAAGTGCGCGCTACTGGTAGAATACGAGCGAGCTCGAACACGTTTGATATTAACTTCGTTCAGTTACACAGCCGAACAGTTTTGTCAGTTGGCACCCGTCGTGCGCGCTCGTTCCAAACAACTATCACGAGAAATGAATCATTAACTAGCTCTGCCGTATTAATCCCACAGATTATTACCCTGCAGAGGGACACTTATGCTTCTGCATCCAGATATTTCTCCCTCAATTTCCCTTGCCTTGTTTTCTAGCATGCTTCTTCCCACGTATCAACTAACCCACCCCACAAACAATCCGTCAATTTCTATCTCCTGTTAACGTCTATCTTTTCTTGTGTGTTACAGGTAAGCAGACAGTTACTTTGCTCAAGCTGTTGAAGCACGTCGAAGTCTGTAAGTCTACTTCCTTGATGTACGCGAGTCTAGGATATTGTCGGAAGTCGAACAAAGCGGGAATTTCACGGGAACGTTGCTACCCTGTTATTTGCTTTAAAACTGACACGTTAGCTTTAGCGTCTCTTCATCCCTCTTTCATTTTTGGAGACTTAATATTTTAATATCGCCGGGGAATTCGAGGGCAGAGATTTTACGCATATCTCCGGTTTACCGAAATATGCGTACAGGTATAGTCGAGTGGAGATACCGAGGTGTAATCACATTGTTGGAATACCCATTCTCAGTCGACTCTAGCCTGAGTGACCAGTGTCATCCGCGATCACGTCATTCAGTCCGTTCCAGGGATTCTGTGAGCCGCGTCCCCGACATAAGCAAGATCTTTTTCTCAAAGGAGTCAGAGCGAACGAATGAGAGAAAAAGAGTAGTTGTATAAAAGCATATAATCCGACTCGTTTACGCGGTGCTCGTTAATTCTCACTGGATTTCCCGGAGGCCGAAGAAAGCCGTGGCACGTATTCCAAGAAGATTCGCGGGCTAACCGAATGAGGGAAGTTTCTGAAGCATTTATAGTCGGTGGTGTCGCTCGGAGCCTCGAGACTCCCTCGTTGCAGAGCGAGCATTCTGAAAAACGATGCCGCGTCCGGGTTAACCAATTCCATCCTCGGAGATCTAATTTTCTGGTGCGCGGCAAGATCCGTCATGGCGGTAGCAGTTGCACCAGCAACACAGCCAGGTGGTTGGGATAGTAGGACGAGGCTCCTGTTCTTCTTTATAATACGGCTCGTTTCGCCCTTGTAAACGCGTCAGCCGGAATTGCGTCCCCGTTGTAAATCTCGTTGCATTCTTGCACCGGCGCGGCGGCGTGCGCGCAACTACTCACTCTTCTTCCCCAACCTTTGCCTTCTTTCTCTTGGCGGGATCCCGCGAGAGTGAGAGAGCCATGCAGAGTCACACATACAGTTTCGCTTGGCATGCTGCGCCGGAACAATTTAAAGCGCGATTACTCGACTTCTCTCTTGCATTCTCTGTCGCTGCTGAATATTTTAATCCGTTAGGCGAACACCACCGGTTAGCTAAGATGAACTCGCTACCGTGACAATGGAGAGACGATCCCATGAACGTATAAGTAACAGATGAGATACGAACGACTTGCCAGTGATTCTGACTCACTAAATTTGTCGTTGGTTCATTTGCCAGTTAATCCTGTTGAACGAGTCAAAGGTGTCACAAAGGTATAATACTCTTGGTAGGTAATGAAGCCTCCTTCTTGGAATGCTCCGATATAAGCATCTCCTTGAAAGAGGTTACCAGATGTATTGTCACTCTTTTCATAGTCACAGCATCAACTTGAAAGAGCCGGAGCTCCACGAATTCCAGTTCTAATGAGGAGCTCGGCAATTTTGCCTCGTACATTCCACGAATAGAAAACGAGATCGCGTTGAGATTCATTCTTAACTGTTAGGAGAGCACGACCGCAATTTCCGAGTGTTTTCAATTTACTGTGGGTTCCTGGCAACAGTATACACGATGTATCATTTTCATGGGGTTGAAGGGGTCAGACATAGTTGATGGGAGGAAGGGAAACTCTGGTATGAGTTGATCCCTGTCGGTATACACCACGTGTTTAACATGCGTTGCCATCCACTAATGATAATCGACGTCGCTCCTTCGCAAAAATTCCAGGAGCATTGAAGCGCGCCACTTGTGATTAGCAGTGCTCGTACGAATCCCCGGGTTTTCCAATCACAGCCAGAGTTCAATTAAGAGATTATAAGCGGGTCGCGTCCGCCTGTATTATGATGGGGGATGCCCTCTCGCTCGTTGGAAAAGTAATTAGCCGGTGGAAAAATAAATATCGAAATCGTGGTTGCCCGCCATGGTAGTAGCCTGTTTCGCCCAGGGGCTATGATTTTTAATGGTGAGCTCGACACTTGATTAAAGCTAGCCGCACAGCGCATTTAATCCTATCGCAGCGCATCGTGTACTTCTCAGGCTGGAAAAATTGTTCGTCGCTCGCACTGAGTATCTCCTCAGTGTATTACTACCAGGCAACTCTTCTCTCTGACTATTTTTTTTCTTTCTCTTCTTCTTCTTTTTTTTGGTACCCGCTATCCGTTAATGACATGGAAACCACGAGCTTCAGCGGGATTTGCTTGCTCTCGCACGACGTGCGTACATACACTCACGCGTGTTTAACAGAGTGTGTATATCTCTCTGGAGGAGTAATAGTAATAGGCTCGGAGTGCGCGGCTTTTAAGAAGACTTAATTGGACGGTGCAAAGCTCCGGATTAAGGTAGTCCGTCGCAGTGAAGCCTTTGGGGAATTTCGCAAAGTGCCGTATCTCCTGTCGAGTCGTCGTTGAAGGATTACGCGTGTACGGAACACGCTCGATTAATTACTAGCTCCCCCCTCCCTTCCCCCCCTCTGCCGCACTCTCTCTCTCTCTCTCTCTCTCTCTCTCTCTCTCTCTCTCTCTCTCTCTCTCTCTCTCTCTCGCGTCCACCTTTGACACATCTGACACGCAGTCTGTCGCTGAGTCCGCATTAGTGACACGCATTCACCGGAGAAGTGCGGTGTATGTACAAGTAACTACTCGTCCCAATTACGCCAATGCTGCGTAATACGAGGGCCGTGACTTCTCGACACGGTCTACCTTAAATCCGCTTCACAGTACAGATACTCTCACGCGTCACTCTTATACTCGGAATATCTATAATACAAGCTTTACATTTTCAAGTAGTTCCCGCTACCATTGGCGCACCCACACATCCTATGTTCCGTTCAATCATGACACAAAGAACTGCTCGCGGAATTGGGTTAGGAGGAATATCTCGTTAGTTGCGAGGGAAAATTCATGAGTATCCTGCGAGGGAAATCATTAGAGATCTCGATGGAGAGAAATGTTTCCTATGCCGATTCGATAGAATTCTTTCTTATAAGAGGGAGGTTCTATGAACGATCTATCAGCGATCCTAATAGCTTATAGTAGAAGAAGAATTGACGAACATCGTGTTTTCAGATACCAGACAAAGTACTACTAAAGTGTGTATGGCTGTGTTTGAGAAAGGAAGGGAGAACTGTTGGAGTTCGAAGAAGTCGTTGGATAGAGGTGGTGGCTTTCTTCGGGTTGCTTTCTTAAACCGTAAGAATAACGCGAGCGCGTCAAACCATGGTAGCCGGCAGTGCTGCGCCGTAGCAAGATAAATTCTCTCCGCAGCCTCCTTAAATTCAATGTAACACTTAGCCGCGAGCCGAGCTCCGTAATGGCTGCTCCAATTACGCGAATTCCAGCTTGCTTTACGCCTGCCTGACGACGCCCCGGCGTTAATGTGCCGTTAATACGGCGGCAGAGGGGAAGCACGTATCCACACCTCACCTACAGTCTCATTCTACTTGGCAGACCATCACCCCTTTAAGGATGCCTGCCTTGCCTTGCCTTGCCTTGCCTTGCCTTGCCTTGCCTTTCTTCCTGCCTCGCTGGCTGCATCCTTTCCTTCCTTGGAAGCTCCGCGGACTATCGTCGTATTCCAGCACACTGGCTACTCGGCCCTTTTACTCACTGAAACTCCGCACTCCGCTAATTGTTTTAATGACTCGGCCTTCTTACACCACGCCTTACTTTCTTTCTCTGTATCCTTCCGGCGCACTAGGATGCATTTTCCTTCGGTTCGTGGCGCTCCAGTCCTCTCGTTGACCTTTGCTGCCGGGCTTTTGCCTGGTTAGCGCCCGAGCAGCATCCATAGCACCATTCGAAAAAGAGAGAGAGGGAGAGAGAGAGTTACTTCGACGAAATAGCCGAGTTGGGGCGAAGCTGGCAATGTAGCCTTGCGGAGAGTGCTCTTTTGCGGCCGGTCGATTGCTTCGTCCGGCCATTGATACTGCCAGGCAGGTATCCCCTGCGAACCCGCCCGCTTCCCCAACCCCACCCCCGCACTCCTTCCCCCCTTTCTCCATTCAACTCTTTCCGACGCTCTTAATTAGGATCTCATTTGAACGCACTAGACGCGCCCGTTAGTCATTAGCGGTGCTCTCGGCTCGCTTTATCTTCCAGGGCGGACTCCATTCACTCGGATTCTCCGGGTGCCGTGATCTCTGAGAGAGTGAACGGCGGATGGACGGGCGAACCGAGCCAAGCCGAGTCGAGTCGAGTCGAGTCACGCGTGTAAAGCGGAAAGAATTCGTTGTGCCTCTAGCAGTCAGCCTTTATGCGTATTGATGCGCATATGTAGCTTGCGTCCCTTGCTTTCTGCCGCCTATTGCGAGTTTCCGAGGGAAAGGCGCGCAAGTGACTGCGCGCCGGTTATCGCTATTCACGACGCGCCACTCATGTTTAAGGCATACGTGAGAGAGCAGAGAGGAGAGCGAGAGAAAGGGAGTAAGGCGGCGCGAGAAGCGAGCTTTAAATCGGGAGAAAGAGCTGCCGCGGATTTCCGGTAAGCACCCAGTAACTGTAAGCGCGCGAAGCTTTGAAGCACCAACTGCTGCCTCGCTCCGCTCCACACGGCGATGAAGGAAACGAGAGCTAAAAGGAAAATGGCCGTGCATTGTTCTGATTTATTCTGCGCAGTAAATAAGTGTTATGACCCTATTTCGAAAGTGCTGGCCCGCGGCGATCCGCCCTCTCTCTCTCTCTCTCTCTCTCTCTCTCTCTCTCTCTCTCTCTCTCTCTCTTGATTCTCCGCCGACACACTCGGAAATACAGAGTTAAAAAGGTGCCGTGCCGCTCACTCACTCGCTCTCAAGGCCCATTATTCTCGAGCCTCCACTAGCAGTCTTCCTTAATCTCTGGCTTATCTCGATTCTACATGCGCCGTCACGGAAGTAGAAGTAGACGCACCTCCGGAGACAGGCCTTCCACTCGTTTCCCATAAGTTAGACTCGATCTAATTCGGCGCATCTCCTCCCAAAGCGCATTCACCCTTCGCGGTTTCCTCTGTCAACAGATGATTCGCGCGAAGGTCATGTAACTACCATCAATACGGCAGTCCTTTGAGAATCGGCTATTATACTCGGGTAATCCGGCAGTTTTCTCTTCCTATTCTTTTCTCTGCTTTTGCCAGCGAGCCAATTCTTTGAGCGCTCGGCTCGGCCCTATCCTCGGTCTGCTGCTGCTGCTGCTGCTGCTGCTGCTGCTGCTAAGCTCGGCCGGGATCTTTCTCCTCTGGCGCGACGTGTTGCTGCTGGTTTCGACAGTGTCGCGGAAGAACCGAGAGGATTAGGGGACCAGCGTCCATGCTGCCGAAGCTAAGCCCCCTCGGCCGTGATATAGGATTATATGCACGCCTGAAATATCGCGCGAGGATCCGGCGTATCCATTTCAAACGCTCTCTCTCTCTCTGTTCTCGGAGCGTAGAGACAGACAGACTTAGAAAGAGAGAGAGAGAGAGAAGGAAAGAGAGCGGTTTCATGTCTCTCTTCTCTCTGAAGAAGAAGGCTCCGCTACCCTTTTGAGACTAGCTTGAATAGTGCGACTCCTCTCCGCGCAGATCTCCTTGGTCACAGCCACGAAAGTAAACCAAGTTTCACAGGATTTCGTTACTGCCTCGGCCGTTTGGTGATCCAGATCGACGGCCTTCCCGTTCTCCCAATAGCTAAACTGATCCGACGCATTAAAGCCCGTACCGCCACCCGCCGGATTATTGAATCTCCGAGATCGAAGTTCGTCGCTAATTCAGCGTGCAGAGGATCAGTCGCGGGCGCAGTCCCGGATGTATTAAGAGGGGTTGCGGATAGAAAAGGTGTTCGAAGGGTGTCCCGTAAGAGGAAGAGGAAGAGAGAGACAGAAGAGGAGAGAAAGACAGGAAGAGGGCAGGGTTGCGGTGAATATTATCATATTGCTCGGCTTGCAGATCCGAGGTTCCGATCAAAGACAGCAGCCGATGTCGGTTCTCCTTTTCCGGTGTGCATTTCCCAGTCGTTCGATATCAGCATTCCCACTCTAGTGGACTGTGCATGCAATCCTCCTTGCGGCATCCCACTGCCTATTTGAATCCGGCAAAAGGGTGGACTGGCACATTTTTCTAAATTATTATCCTCTTGCCTTACAATTTCGATCTCCTCGGTTTATTTCTGCTTTATTCGACGCTCTAAACTGAGCGTCGCCCACGAGAGAATCGTAAAAAGGCACAAGAGTGCCCCGGAATTGCGTTCGAAAAAAAAGAAGAGTAGTGGGGATTTAGATTGGGTGGTACTGGGTATTGTGAACACGGAAGAGAGCAGCAAAGGGTCCCCGATTATTATGGCTGGTAGTAGTAGGAGGTGTTCGTTTCCGAAATTTTGAGGAGGCTCACTCTCGTTGGTAAAGGGGGACAAGGGAACAGGGTCGGGATACATGTTTACAAAGGCGTGGTGGAAGCTCAGTCGTCTTCGAGACAGCATCGGTATTGTGTCGCGGGCTGCCGGCTTATACTTATGTAATGTGAGAGACCTGCACCTATACTACACCACCGATCCAGCAGCTCCATTCTCCGGGGGCGCTCGAACACCAGGCGAGAGCCAGCTGCCATTGTACAACCCGGCCGCCTTCTCCTACCAACTCCTCCTCGTACCACCCCGGTAAGAAACCTCAGAGGCGCGTGCAAACGTTCTCAGCATCCCGCTGACGTGATCTTGCTTCGCGATGGATAGCACCGCGATCTCTCTCTCTCTTGCTCTCTTCTTTTCAAGTGTCAGCGATTTCGATTCTGTTTGATCCGAACGACGTGATACCTTTGGTCAGAAGACAGCATTCTTTCTCTCTTCCATTTGCCCAACCATAATCTATGGAAAAACGATTCCCTATTGGTTTGCTGGTATATCTTCTGCCAATAAAGAGGAATTTATTTTCTTGAAATATTATGGAGTAAGGAGTATAAGTAGAGCTAATGAAGGGTAAATGAGAGGCGGGTTTAGTTAAGGGTTGCTGTTATAAGGGAGAGAGAGACTTTAATCGACGTTGTCAGGCCAGTTTTCTAAGGGCTAGTTTTCTAAGAGCTCGTAAGTGGCTGTCACATTTTCAAGAGCCTGTTAAAAGTTACGGCGAGCTTGCGTAAAATTCCGAAATTATCCAGTTACCCTCTTGTTCGAGGGAACTTAGTTTACGCTAATCCCTGGCCGCTCGCCCTTCCTTCTCGGCTTGGGCGAAAGAACTTAGGCCATCCTTCGCCAAAGTTGCGAGGAGCGAATTTAACTATTTACTCGCCGGGTATACGAGCTGAAGGTGAGAGAGCTGGCGGCCAGTGCAATCTTGCCAGGAGTCCAGATTAAAAGAAATTTTAACGAATTCTACTTCGATCTATCTCAACCGTTCTTTATCCGTCGCTCGAGCGGCTGGCAAAGCTTAAGTCCTCTCTTTTAAATGGCTCGGTTCTTTCTTGGAGGTTTCCTCGTCACCTTCAACATTTCCCATAGAGAGTCGAGGGTAGCCGAGGAACTTTGCAAAGGGTCGGAATATTATTTCGGAGCGCTCGCTCGGAGTATTGGCACTTTAATCAAGTGTGCCAGAGTGGCGAGTATTTCGGTGGCAGAGTGTGCGAAAAGAGAGAGAGAGAGAGAGAGCAAGCTTCGTCGACCAGTGTGTGCGTTGGATTGCGTCATGTGTAGGTCGCTCGCTCGCTCGCGCGGCGTCCCTGTGGAAGCCCGCGTTCTCAAACCGCCTATCGGAAATTTCATTTGGCCGTCTCTTAATTCAATAACAAGCTGTGCCGGGTAAACATGGCGAGCAAGCGTGTGTTGCAGCTGTGCGTTGCGTTTTCTCCCTTCTCGCACGCTCGCCCGCTTTTTCTCTCCTGTTTACGGCAAGATGAAAGATACACACATCCTCCTCCCGGACGCGCTTCGTTCTTCGGCGGGATTGCGGTAACGCGATTACACGTCGCTTGTTAAGCGCCGCGCGCTCCAACTATTTAATCTGGCTTAATCGATCGGTCTCCGACGCTTCCTCTCTCCGACACACCCACACTCGCTTCACCGCATCGCCTGCATTCGACTCTTGCTCACAGTTCCGCCAGATGAATCGCGCAATTGTTTCGCTGGGCTAATGTGGGAAGGTTCGACGCTGTATTTTCGTCCAGTGGCGACGCCAAGCCGCTTGGCAGGAAGTCTAATTATTTTCTTTACGAGCGCGTAAGAAACGCAATATCTCGAATAGGCTAGAAGAGAGGTAGAAAGGAAGGTAGAAAGGAAGGCAGAATGAGAGAGAGGATAGCGCAAGCTTTTCACTCGGTCCCGTTATTAAATTCAATTAACGTAATTTGATGATGTCGCAGGAGGAAACTCGCTTAATCTCGAACAGCACGAATAGCAACAGGTTTGCAGAGAGATAGTGGCCGGGCGAGAGAAAGGGTGGGACGGAGACAGGTGCGCAGGAAGGGTAATGCAATAATAAAGCACAGTAGCTCGGTACAGCAATTTCAGGAAAAATACAAGGAATCCCATTCGCGGGATAATATTTGCCGGTTTGCGAAGCACGTTCTCTCTACCTCGAGGCTTCGCCTCCTAAAGGAATTAATAACGCACTCTGGATTAGATCGAAAGTCTCCGCGAGACTTTGATTATTCCGAGTGATTGTCCTGTGTAATATCTGTAGACTCGGGCTGTGGTATTCCCGCACCTTTAATTACCAATGGGGCGGTGCGCACTCATTAACGGGAGCTAATTTGAAATAACAATTTAGCCAGAGACTTGAGATCGCGAAGCTTGCATTGCCGACCAAGCGGCAAGAGGGGATCGTTCGCTCGACATTGTATTATGCAGTTACGTTTCTTCTCATTTTCTCGTGCACTGCAGTTTCACCCTGCCTTAACCGTTCGACTTCGCGTCGCTACCGGTAATTTGCTTTTTATCGCGGGTCTACCATCACCAGAAACTTTTCGTCCCTGCTCCTGTAGCCACCGTCGCGTCGGCTCGTGTTCATGAATTTTATTAAGATCCCCGATAAAGTGGACGTATCTCCCGTGACCGCAGAGTGCCCCTCTGCCACCCACGAGACCCGCGCAACCCATCTAGCTATTTCCGACAAAGCTTTTCTTACCCATAGTTTTTTTGACCAACTAATCCAAGAACTATTTCGATTGACTCACCATGTCTCGATCTCCCCTTAACGCAAGATTTCATTTGCGAGTTTTCTTTCTCTCGATTTACATTATTCAATTCTACTTTTTAACATTGCGGTTATGAAAGAGAATTCCAAGGGTCTGCTTAATAATTCTTTCTTAACTAGTTCTTCCGCCAGCGGGTGCCTTTCAACGATTTCTCAGAAGGCGCATAACATTCTCCTCGATCTGCTTCTCTCTGTCGGACGGTGGAATGCAGGATTTTTCCAATTACCGGGAGATCTCGGCGAGATGGAGGCCAGTTTTTCCACGGCAATGCTGTGGAGATCGGTTCCGCGGAGCCGATCTCGGCAGCTTGTACCGGCAATTAATAATACGTGCCAGGCATACGCGTGATGTACCTGAAATTCCTAAGCGGCGTCGCTGCCGAGGCTGCAGTTGACCGTACGAAGAACATCACGACGCTCGGCGACGTGATGCATTGACGAGGAAGGCGTGCGCGATCCTCTCTTTGGCTCACTCCCTCGAGAGAAGGAGCGTCCGGCTTCCTCGTCCAAGGGCAAGGAGCGAGTGTGGGACCGAGAAGACTGGCCGTAGCGCAGCATCCCGTGACACGGCTCGCATTTGCAGATTTATAACCGCGCGCGCGCGCGCGCGCGCGAGCCTTACGGGTAAGAGGTGTCGCCTGGAAATGAGTAATGATATATTCGCCCGCATGCAAGTCCTTTTTCGAGATCGCAGGATAGCCTCTCGTTCGCTCTCTCGTTCGCTCTTCTTTCTCTCTCACTCGATCTCTTACTCGGACCTGCCAGCTTCCCGAAAACGTGGCCGAACGCTCGACGGCAGTCTGGCTTTTGGAAGGTACCATCGCGATATCACGAATCGTCCTGAATCACCGGTGCCAAGCGGGCCTGTATCCGACATTCCACTCCAGTATGACACCCATCCCTTGCTCCGCTTGCTCGCCCCCTCTGATTTATGCCAAGCCCTTCGCCCCCGCTCACTCCTTAACGCCGAGATATCGCGCTAGTCTGTCCGCTTAATCAGCAGGATGCAACCTACCCTGTTTATATTAACTCGTGTTAACCAGAACCCTGGCTTAAAATTCATTTTTTCGCAAATTTATGATGGTATACCACTTCAGATTTTGTCGATTTTTTGAAAGTGTTTGAACTTTGATGAACGGTGCATAAATTCATTGTTTGAGTATTAAAACGAATAGAAAATATGAAACCAATGGGAGAAATGCCGGAATCGTACCGAAAACATATGGAAAACCGATCTCGAATAATTCATTTTCGAGGTTTTTCCCATGTTTTTCAAACTTCCTGACATTTTCCGGGGCTGAAATTTGGTGGGGAATGTTTTCTTGTATCAAGGAAGAAGTGATATAAATTCCAGAGCCCCAGCTCAAAATTCATTTTTTCGCAAATTTTTGTGGGTATACCCCTTGACGAATTTTTGGGCCAAAAAATGAACTTTGACCTGGGGTTCTGGAATTTATATCACTATTTCCTAGTTAAATACTGAATCTCTGCACGAAATACCAGACCCTGAAACGGTCGGGAAGGGTGGTTCACAAAATTTATATTTTTCCATGGTTCTGGGACTTTGATGAATGCTTGATTTTTCGATTGTTTGGGTATCAAAACGGATAGAAAACATGAATCCAGTGGCAGGAATGCTGAAATTCTATCAAAAACACGAGGAGAACCCCTTCTGAAAAATTAATTTCGTCTCATTCTGACGGTTTTTCGTATGTTTTCCATACTTCCCGACTATTTCTGGGGCTGAAATTTGGTGGGGAATGTTTTCTTGCATTAAGAAAGAAATGATGTGAATTCCAGAGCCCTACCTCAAAATTTGTTTTTTCGAAGGTTTTTGTTCTTGGTACGGCTGTTGAATTAAAGGGGAACAGTATAAAGATGATCATATTTAAAAAAAATTATTTATCGGTGAGGAAATTCAAATGCAGTGATGACTCGCAATGATCATAATTGTTAATAGAGAGTGAGAGGGAATAAGAGTGATCTCGGTTCTGTTAGGGTCGAAATGAGTCTGGACCGCAAGTGTCTTCCCTTAATGTTCATTTGTTCCTGGTTTTAAAGTACGAGTTCGTTAGGGTGGCAGTAAAAATTATGGGATTTTTATGAGCTGGAAACATTGGTTGGGTGAGAGTGTGGCAGTCTCGGGTTTCAGGGGGAGCTAGTGGTATTACTTAAAGGAAGCCGACAAGGCTTCTTTTTAGAGAGAGATTGCAGCGGATGAAGGGTAGGCGCGCGTGGCGGAGTTAAAATTGCAAAGGGTGCCGTTCTCCAGCTGTTGGTTCGTCACGCGAATCTCTCCCGGTGGTGAGAGAGATGCGTCTCACCGATCGGGCAGCTTCTCCTTTGAACCACGCGGAAGAAACGAGCCGTGTCTTTTACGGAATATTAATGTGCCACTTCCATTGACCCGAGCTCCTCGACCTCGCCGTTGACCTCTCTTTCCTCCTCGACCGGCCATGCTCCAGTTAAGAATCGCGGCTGATCCGATGACGAGATGAAAACGCCGCGCGCGCGCGCGCGCGCGCACGCTTCATCTCGCCCGGCAAACACTTTCCGCGCCTACCCCACTCGCCCAACTGTTAGTATTCTTTTCGCGATGTCCTCTTCCTTTGTAACCCTCCTTCCTTTGCCAGGAGCAACGTCTACTCCAGGTTCCCTCGGCTTCTCACCCTCGAGCGCTCCTCCACACAACTTCACAAGGAATTTCGACGCTATCTCTATTTTGCATCTTCGTCGCGAGCAACTACACACCAGCTTGTACAGATGTGAATTGGTGTACCTCGCCGCTCGACAGTCTGTTTTTCGGAGGACTTTTTTCCTGACCTCGCCCCCATGGCTGTGTTGTCCTGTACAGAGCTATCGTCAGGATCGTCACGCACCGTCGACTCGTTCAGATCGCACCGGCAACGCACACACGCGCCACCAACAAACCTGACTCAAAATGTTTTGACCCTTGGAATTTTTTTTGCCCCGCGCGAATAGTACGACACCATATGCCTCTTTGGCCCTTTTAACGAATGTCAGCCAGAGAGAGAGAGAGAGAGGGAGAATGTGAACTCACTCGAAGCGGCAGATGTCTGGATGTACGCTCGGCCGATTTTCCGGCAAAGAGCATCAAAACGAGCCTAGGGTGGCTAGAGTGAAAGAGAGGGCCGAAACGGGGCAAATAGAAGCACCGGACAATCTCGTCGGGACCGAGCCGTGAAAAGGTCCAAGTAAATACGCGTGATTGTTCCCTTGTCAAACCGCATGAATAAATAATAATGCCCTCCGCGGGGGATTTCTAGCTTGCATTACTGTTAGAGAATCAACCTCTTCCCCAGGCGTAAGTCCCTGAGCGTAGCGAAAGGGAACATATAAATATTTCCATCGAATCCTTCTTAAAACGATCCTTTCGTCCCATTGAGGTCAATGACGTGCGCGTCACTTTTCCTTTGAAGATCCAGCGCACCAACTACCTGCTCTCTCATCCTAATTATTCGCATCCTCGTAGCCTTTTAGAATGGCGTACACAGTACAAGAGTTCCAAACGGCCACCTTCAAGCCGAACACAGCATCGGACTCTTTCACTCGTTGTGCTCTTGGTAGTTAAATGGCCCGAGCAGCTCGTTCTCTCTTCTGGCAGCTTCACGGCAAGCGTAGAAAGGGTTGAGGATCGAGGTTGGGACAGGCCAGAAAAGAGCAAGTGAACAGCCTCCTGTTGGGAGGAAGCTGCTGCCGAGGGGAGAGACGTGCCGGGCACAATAAACGCCTGCTCGAGAGCGGCTTCACCCATTACACTCGATGGCTAACCCACGTTTAATGCACTTCCGCTCAGCGCGGGATCTTCGATCGGTTATTTGTATGCGAGATGCGCCCGATCCTCTCTAGTCGCGTATTCACCTCGCTGAACGCTCTTCGATGAAGAGGAAGTCCGCGACACCCAGTATTCTTTTATGCGGTTCTTTAATGCAACATTCCCTACCCCTTCTTTTATCTACCTTGTAGCTGTCATCGATTCTTCTCAACTCACAACCAGCGTCATGATTAGGAAAACGGATAACATATCGCAGTGCGGATGCTACTCGTGTGATTTTACGAGTTCAGGGAATAACTCGATGTGCTTGGATAAGGTCACTTGTCCCTTCTGGCTTTCCACTCTTATTCCATGACACGTGCTTGCCCATGGGCTAGCAATAGATATGTTTCGATATCATGAATCTTGGAAAGTCGCCACGATCTACTATTCTCAGACTTTTACACTTCATGATTCTCTTAGGTTTTTAAAAAAATACAATAAAAGAAGCCTGGTTTGTAGAATAATTGTAAAAGATTTTGTTTACCGACGGCTTATGATAGATTCACTAGCACTACGCGAGAATCATACTTCACAGTACTGACGTTTTAATAAAGTGGTTGTTTGCCCTGGCTGAACGGTGTTGCGCGCTCGTCAAAGTGAGACAGAGGAGGTGAGAGATTTGCAGATGCTTCGTATTCGGGGCTGGTTAGAAATTCATGACTATCGACGCGAAACAGCTCCGCGAGAGGAAGATGGAGCCATTACCATGTAAAAATATACCACTGACGTTCCCCACTGCTGACATATTAAGATCTATGAAGGCTGTCAGTATAGAGGAGAGAGTGAGCGAGCGCGCGCGCGCGCGCGTTTGTGTAGTGTTGGAAGGGGTTGAAGCCGTGTTCGATTTTCGTCTTGTGATACCAGGGCATCGATCTCTCGCGGCCAACTGTCAAAGGATAGAGAATATATCCCGCGAGTTCGTGCGGTCTTCCTCTCGAGCAATCCTGCTGTGGAAGATTAACGCGAACGATGTTAGCACACCTGCTCGCAGTGCTTCATCCCCTGTTTGCCGAGTGCACCTACCTACCTATCCAGCTAGAAGTACCGTTCCCCAAGAGAATGGTGTATGTGTGTCGTCTCTGTCTGTGTGTGTGTGTGTGTGTGTGTTTGTTGGCAGACACGCAAGCAGCTTAACGGAGCCAATGAGTCGCGTTTTGTTTTGCTCGGCGCGATTCGTCGCGGCAGCGGGTTGGGGTAATCGGACTCCCCCGATTTAAAACGTAATTAATTACCTCGGCTTCCGTTTTGCAAGCTAGACGACCGAGAGCCCAGGACAGCCGCCGGCTTTTTCCCTGTCGCCGGATTAAACTGAATCGCCAGTTGGATAACTAGGACGTTCATCCTGTCCCATTTACGAACATTCTCGAGCGCACTTTCGATTCAAACATTTCATAGGAAGGTCGGGTTCTTCAAAAAATTTCGAATTTTAAAGTGAATTTTATTGGAACTCTTGTAAGTGGAGAGGATTGTTCAGGGGGAGGGTAAAGTCGTGCGAGCATAAGTACACCTTGTAGAGGAAAAGGGAGTGGAGTCCAGGGAAGTTCCGGGTGCCGGGAACAGTAGAATTCCAGGGGACCGAGCGGTCGAGGGGTGGCGCGGGCGTCTTTAAAACAATATTTTACCGGGATTATTGTCGATGGAAATGGTAAAACAGCTTACGCTTCGCACTTGAGCGGGCAGAAGCATTATGCAAACCGGGCTCACCCCTCGTCTTTTCTGCTCCTCCCCGTTCTCTCTTGTTCCTCCTCTTCCTGCCGCGCACTACCCTCGAATCACCGGCGCAATCCCACTTTCGCTCGCTCGTTCGCTTTCACGCCTCACCCTGTCCTCTCTCGCGCTTTCTACCCTTCGACTCGACCCTTCGCTCTCTTCCCTTCGAAAGCCGCGATCTCCCAGGCCACCTCTACTCGCCCCCGGCACCACCTGATCGACTCCCTCATTACGGAAAGAGGAAGCCTTCCACCACCAAGATATTTCGACCTCCTATATTCTACTAGTCTTCCTCTCCCAGGCACAGGACCAGCCAGTTCTCCCGCTCGCCAAATATTTACCCGACCCGCAACTGCTGTTTCACTTTCGTGGCGGATCCTTCTAATATATTGATGTAATAAGAGATCCAACGCGACAACCTCCATTCATATTGAATATACAATCACGAATTGCTTAGAGAAAAATTATTACATTCATTTAAATGTCTGAGCGTACCTATAATATGTATCGGATTTTAATTTTTATTCACGAGACAGTTCAGGTCGGGGAAATTGAGAATTAGACAGACGCCAATTACAATGGCGTCGATAGTCGCAAGGGAGGATAGAAAGAATTATCACGACAGGGGTGAACTTACCCTACGCATTCGGGCATATCGGCTTTAGTAGATGGGAAGAATTGAAGATATCCATTATACGCTGCTGTATGAAAGGAGGAGGGTTGAAGTAGAGAAAGAGAGAAAGAGAGTATTCTCTTGTCTTGGGAGTTCTCAACATAGCTGACATTTTCACCCTTGCGATTCGTATCTGCTGGTGAATCCTCTTTCTCGCCCGGTAGATCTTCCTTCCCATGAACACCACCACCCCCGTAGAGCGCAATGGTAGGAAACTCACGGTGGCAACGTGCCGGGTGATGGGTTTCCTCGTTAGGAAAGAAGCTAAGCGTCATGGCGTTTCGGTGAGAACGAGCACCGAATCTCCATGGTAACCCCTGGCCCCGTAATTCCAAGCACCCCAGCCAAGCCTGTTGAAGCACTTATACGGCCAGGCCCATTCACTCCCTACGTTTTCACGTAAACACATCGAGCTTTCGAAGTGGAAACGATGGAACCAAGTAACCTGGCACAGACATATATCCCTGAGAGTTTCACGTGGGTGGGATTCGACGGTGGTCTGTCGTCTTTAGAAAGGAGAGCTCTCTCGTTCATCTAGAGCAAGTGACAGTCGAAGAGGCGTTATAATTCGTGTCGTTTAGGAAACGGGACATCTCGGGGCCACGTATCTTCCAAGCTGTGGTGTGGCCTGGTTCCCCAAGCCTTCGGGAACTCGGCTGACTGACGAATTTCAGCTGGGAAATATCTGACAAGAGCTCTCACCTCCAGTTTCTATCTGGTGGTCTCGCCCTTACTCATTCGGCTTGCCATTTCTACCTCTCTCTCTCTCTCTCTCGCACTCTCTGGTTCCCTTCTTTAGCCGAGATGCCATTCTCCGCGGATGTACCCCAAGTTTCGTCCCGTTCCATCTCTCGCGCGGCGCGCTTGTCTGTCTGAGAAGTTGCTTCCATCGACGGAGTAAGATCGAACGAACAGTTTTCCCACGAGCCCCCTTCGTTTCTTGAAGCTCTCATGGCTTGGCGAACGCGCGCGCGAGTTCTTCCATCGCAGATGGAAAAGGTTTCCCGGGGCTTAAATGGATTCAGCCACTTTCAGTCTTTTATATTAATCAAACTGTAAGTGGATACATTTATTTAAGGGAATCCTCGAAAGCGCGCGCGCGCGCGGGCGCCTTCGCGTTCTATGAAGTAAACGCGTGTGTGTGGCTTAACCCGCGCGTGGAACTCTGGGAGTCTCGGCTTAAAACTTTACTCCCTTCCTGGTCGGTGCACACCTCGAGATCTCAAGTTCCTCGAAGCCCCCCGACACAATCGTTCTTCTCTATTTTCTCTGCGGTTAGTTCCCGATCAAATTTGTTTCGAGTTTCGCTTCGGTGTACTCAGGTGCGTAATCCTTGGATTCTTGGGAAATCCATTTCCCCACTGGCACATCGAGTCTAGGGCTGTGGATGCGAGTCGATCGGACCCTCGCGAATTGAGTCGACGGAACTACAGGATTCGTGGTTGTTGGAGGGGCGTTGGAGGGGGACGCGCGCAGGTGACAGACTTGTGGGAATTCCGGCGTCGCGAGCCATCCGAATCATATTCGTACCGGGCGGCTCGCACGTTATGTGCGCATACATCAGTCGCAACCGGCAAATATTGATTTTGCTCGTGGGGATACGACAATGATTTGTCATCGTGTCCGAGCGAGCGCACGCTTTCGTGCCGGGAGTACGGGCCCGTGTAAATAAAATGAGCGTTTCATGCTGGTGAGCGGCACAGTGAGGCCGCATCGAGAGGAGATTCTGGACCCGGAGCGGAGCCTGCTTTCTGTTTGCTCGGGGCCCCCAGTCTCTTCGCTTCGGCGAGAGTACTTTGTAAAGAAATATTGTCAAATGGATACGCAAACGAAGCGGAGCCGAGAGCACTCGCCGAGAGGAGGACGACGCACCACGTAACCAACATCTCTCTCGTCAGCACGCTTAGAATCCTGACAAATCTCTTTCGCAACTTTACTTTGATTTCCCTTTATTTTATGAGCTCCAGCCACTATATCGCCGATGCCATTGCGCAACTCCGGCTTACCTTCCTCGGTTCCTCTCGCGAAAATCGATCGGGACATATTTTCCCTCGAGCGACTGTCCTCGCCAGGATCTGCGTTGGTCCTTTTTTCGAGCCCACTCACAGTTACCTCGATCGAACTACCGAGATTTTATTGGGAATTGATCGTGTAATGGAAGGAGTCGCATCGAACCTTCCAGCCCCGCCTCACCTTCCTGAAGGGATTCCGCCCTCTCGGGCTCTTCTCTTAAGTCGGACTGCTTAAACCTCTATTTATCATAAAACTTTCTCGCCGCGAAGGAGCATCATCGTCAGCCGACACATAAAACGGATCCCCATTCGTCACTGTCGCAGCGTTAACAGTGTATAATTTATTACTCCGAAACATCGTCCAAGGCGCGCATCTTACAAGGCGCTGAAAGAAGTTTGCACTTCGCTTAGCTAACGCGTACACAAGGGTGCTAGCATCGAAGCTTAAATATTTAAAGGGCGCCTGGAGGAAGAGAGAAGGAGAAACATGTTAAACCGATACGCGTCTCCATGTGTGCGAATATCATCCTCAGAGTCAGCAGACAGAGGAACTCCCGAGGATTTGGGTGATACGTCGTTTAATTAGGTATGTCTGCTCAAAAGGGAAGCGCCGTGTGTTTCACAGTTCTAGCTTAGCAGACGCTGAAACTCGAGAGAGAGAGAGAGAGAGAGAGAGAGAGAGAGAGAGAGAGAGAGAGAGAGAGAGAGAGAGAGAGAGAGAGAGAGAAGCAGCAAGCAGAGGGAAGCAAGTACAGAAACAGAGTGTAGCTAGTAGAGACAGAGTTCAACAAGGCGAAAGTGAGATTCCAAACAGTTGCATATTACAGGCTGGCGTCTCGTTTAACCGGATTGGTCAGGCGGTATACGGTAACTTTGAGTAGTCGCTCGGAGCTTTGAACGAATCTCAACCTCCCTTGACTTATGAAGTCACGACGATTCGTAGCGCATCAACTCCAGCTTGATACTTGCCCGAATATGCTTTCGCAAAGGCCTTCAAAGTCTTGTTACGTTCGTAGCCGGGTATGATCAACGCAACTAAAGAGAATTTCGTGTAAATCGTTTATCAAGGCCTTTCGGACTGAAGTCGACCTTCTGCTCCAATAACATTTGTACTAATTCGATGCTATTACGGAAATGAGGGATGGCTCTCAGAGACTGCTGTTCCTTTTCCTTTACTTCGTCGCATTCGCCTACAGCATGGCTCTTTGCAATATGCTAAATTAGTCCTTATCCGATAACATCACCGGCGACCCGCTACTAGACCTAGACTCGTGTCGCTTGCTTTCCCGTTAATGCCATTCGGAGCTTTCCTCGGTCCACTCTCGAATTTCCTTACTTTCCTAGAAACAAACTCCAGCGATTCCGAAACTCTGAGAACCTCCTAGTTATTCGGTATTCGCGCTTTTCGCACTGTGACACGATTCTCATGCTTTCTCCGTAAGATTAGATTCGGTTGGAGTTGGGGCGGGACAGTGGTGGGAGGGTGGGACCAGATTGCGATTGGTGCCCGAGGCTATGATTGCAATTCTTCCACTTTTTTTTTTTTTTTGGTCGGTCTCGCCAACACGTCGGATACGAAATACATATCGTATAACCAGGAGTTCGCGATTTACCGAGCGACAACGTCGCCCGAGGGATATCAGCGATACAATTCTCCCTTACTCTTTCGATGCGCCAGCCCGATTTCAAATGTAAATCGCTCGTTACAGTCTGACAGAGAAAAAGAGGGCAACAGGAGAGAGAGAGAGAGAGAGAGAGAGAGAGAGAGAGAGAGAGAGAAAAATGGAGAAAAAGTGAGAGAGCATCGAACGAGCGAGTGCATTCTGTGGATCGGCCGTTGCGCTGTAAGCCATTTTCACATTGTATCTCACTCATACATTTCCGATTGATTTTCACGATAAATCCAGTTAGAAATCGTACGCCGAGGTATTCTTACCCACATTCCCCAATGCTTGGCAGGCCTCCTGCTATGGCCAATATCGACGCGACATATTTTCTCCCTCTCTCTCTCTCTCCCTCTCTCTCCCCCTCTCTGTCTCGCTAGGATCACTGATGGATGAAGAGTAGATGGCACAAAAACGCGCGGGTTTCATGCTCGGTAAGCAGCGCATAAAATCGAGTATCACGTTCTACGGGTAAACCGTGCACGCGGCGCGTTCCTTTCCCCTCCCCACTTTTGCCCGGCTAGGAGACATCGATCAATCGGTAAATTTTGCGCGACGCGTGACATCCCAAGGCGTTTTTGTCGCTGGCCGGATATTGGATTTCCGCACTGGCGATGCTAGCTACCACCGCATTCTGTGTGCATGCTACCGCGGAAGCGAACTTCGCCAGAAAGATTCCTCAAGGATGGATTGGATCTTCCTTGTAACGTCGCTCGCGCGCTCGCGCGCTCTCTTGGCCAGATTGCTTTTTAGGTTCGAAGCACCGAGCGTTCTTCCGGAATTGCATCGGCCTGAATTAAATTCGATACCGAGCCATTGTCCTCTCCAAAGTAAATTGGTCCCTCCGCTCTACGATATACCCAAACTCTTATTATTCATTCTACTTTCCTTCGCCACTAATATTTTTACTTGATTTTTAATTGGAGCGTTGCAAACACACCGGGCCACAAAGAGCTATAGCTCCCAGCTCCCTCGTAGCTCGTCGAGATTTATGAAATTATGCAAACTACTAATCGCCGCTTGCCGTTGCTCCGAAGCTTTTATGCTGCTCTCAGCGCTCGAGAGCTCGACACTGCTTACGGAAAGAGGGCAACTCAATTTTTCTTGTCGCCTCCCGCTCGCGCCACCCTACAAAGGATCCATCCTGTGTTCAGGTGGGTAACACTAAGGGATGCAGGCGCATGTGGTAAGGAGAGACGCACGCGTCTCTGATTTATGCTATTACACGCTAGGCACTACTTGCCAGAGCCTCGCAAAATTCCAGCCGCATTAACATCCTTCAGGAGTAATATAAATGCAAATGGGGAACGCGGCGCACAACGGGGCTCGTTAACCGACCCGATAACGAACGACACTTTTTAGCGAGGGAAGCGCGTCCTCGGGGAGGCCGCCGAGAGGTGAATCATTTCGTAGCTCTCCTTCTAACGATCTATAAATTGGCTATCGGCCTGTTTCATCGTCCGAGCACGCCACTAAAAAGAGAGCTCACCATGTCAAATCGGCATCAAGTCTGCCTCGGTAAGGTTAGGACTTTCCTCAGTCTGGTATTTTCAGGGCCTCCATCACCAACATGGGCCTGCCTGGTATATACGCATATGCAGAGTCGTTTGTCACGCTCGTGGTGATTTACACAATTACGCCGAGTACTGTTTGCTAACAGCGTGTATAACGACAAGCGGCCAGGCAGGCAAGCAGGCAGGGAAACAGGGAAGCAGGCAAGCAGGAGATAGGCAGATACAGCCGAGCTGCGAAACACTAGGACCCGCGAGATAGCTCTTTCACCTTCTCTCTCTATCCTCCTGAGGCGCTGACTCTTCGCTTGCCGCTGCCGCATTTTGCTGGCCGACCGAATTTGTATTAGCGGACAGGGCGCATTGTGTGTCCAGGGAGTCTGCGCCCCAGTGAGAGCAAGGACGTACAGGAGAGAGAGAGAAAGAGAGAGTGAAGCGGGGATGGGAGAGGGTGAAAGAGACACAGTGAGAGAGAGAGAGAGAGAGAGAGGAAGCGGTGGTGTATGTCGTGCAGTACCTACCTAGCAATTAAGCTAATGTCGCCTTGGGCAGCTGGCTGCCCGAGCTGAAGCTGGAGCTGGAGCAGCACGCTCTGCTCTTTCCCTCACTCGCTCTCTCACGGCTCTCTGTCTTTGAGTAGGGGGCTACCGAGCGACGTCTATTTACCGCAAACGGCCAGCAAGCCCGCGGGTGGGTCGGTCTGTGTTTCAATATTAATTGAAATAATTGCGGTAGCCGCTTTTTAGCAACGCGGTGCGATAATCACCGGCAAACCGGACTCCGGCTGCCGGGGACTGTTTCTGTTTTTCGCTGTCCACATTTCCCCAGCAGCCGGATCCCGCGTTCTGTTTGCCTCTCGGTCATAATCAACGAGGGAGTATGCTATGCGAGACAATGTCAACAGTAGGATTTTTGCTTAGCTGTAGCTATTACTGGTTGGTTGGGTGATAGGGTTATCGGTTTTTGATTGCAATTGCCATGATAATCCTGACAAGTTTACAGGCCGTCGGTTGATTGGCCCAAGCGGCGAATGACCCGCTGTTGCGGAGCCAGATGTACTCGTTAACCCGTGTCTTGGTAAATTCAATAATTCGCGCGAGCTGTCACCGGCTGCGCGGAAAACGAGCGGGTTCTACAAATTAATAGATCTGCGGGGCATTAACGGCCGGCTCGCGAAAACCGAGGGTGGAAATCACTGCTGAAATGATAATGGCCTGAACGCACGCCACCAGCCTCGACTCAGTGGTCATCAGCCTGGCCATTCGCATCGATACCTCTGTCGCGATTGATGGCACATCGTGCCTCGCCCGCGCAAAACTCGTTTTCCCGGCTCTTCCACACCGTCAGAATACTACCGTGATCCACGCTTCGCTGCGTGAGAAAACCTTCGCGATACAAACTAGTCGCATTGCCAATAAAAAAAACATCTTCGCGTCAAACCTTCCATTAAACGGTATCTCATCTAACATCTTTATTATTCCATCCTCATCCACCGCAGTGAGAAACAGGAATATAAAATCTTGAAAATCAGTATTATAACAAGTAGAAAGTGAGATCTTGAGAAATGGGCAATCAGATGGAATTTCCTTGAAGGCAAGTACCCTTGAAATTTGATTGTCGTGCTAGTAGGTAGTCGATCGCTCGAGGCATCGATGGATCCATCGATCGGTCGTTCTCTGCGAGGAAGAA
Source organism: Ectemnius lituratus (assembly GCA_910593735.2). NCBI lineage: Eukaryota > Metazoa > Arthropoda > Insecta > Hymenoptera > Crabronidae > Ectemnius > Ectemnius lituratus. Next base: position 12,317,414 of record OU343041.1, read on the forward strand.
GTGGAAGAAAGGTGCACGACGGTCTGTGGTTTAGCCCTCATTACGTGTGATTCGTTTGCGGCTCGGACACCGGTATCCTCTGATTTTACTCTTATTCGTTTCGCTCGATTCAACGCAGTTGGACAGGGCAGGGCTGGCCAGAGCAGAGTAGACGAAGGCCTGGCTGCCTGTCTGGCTGAGGGATCTTCTGCTTGAGCGAAATGGTCTCGCAGTTATTTATCGATTTGCAACTCGCCTGAAAGCACGTGATAACAAGGGGCCTCTGGTAAGGGCGAGCAGCCTCCACTTGCGCCTCGGGGGCAAATGCACCGATTGCAAGCAACTCGGAACGTTCTCAGTCCGCATTGAGCTCTCTCACTCACTTCCTCTCTAAGTACGTATAGTATAGTAGAGAGTACCAGAAGCGTTTCGCCAGGCATCCTCTCCTGATGCCGACAGCTCCAGACGACTGTTAAGGACGCGTATGCACGAACATCCAGTCCATCTCCATTCCAATAGACACTGCTCGACTATACATACGATAGTTGCAATGCTTCCTACGTACAATATCGTAATGGACGTTCAGTTTCCATTTGTGTTAGCTGGTCTTCCTCTTAGCCACTAGAATGGGGGCACCGTTCGTCAGGTTGGAAGTCGAACGGAAAGCAGCATTCACCCCTGGAAACCCAGTTTAATTAATCGGCCACAGGGAGCAGTGGGCCGTAACCGCAAATCGCATCTACGTGATTCCAATGGCATTGAAAAAAAATTGCCCATTACTCGGGCAGCAACGGTAACGATCGAGCTTAAAACCATCGGTATTTTCGAGGCGCCGGTCTCTCTCTCTCTCTCGGTGCGTGATTGGAAGTCTACGATGAGGATCCCGAGGAAAACGGTAGGGCGTCGGTGGCGACGTTGGTGGTGGTATGGGCCAACTTCCCGAAACGAATCGCCACAATTAAGCTCGCAATTATTCGCCCCGGGGAAGACGTCACGGCGACCGCCGTTAATTTAATTTGCCTCACGGGACGACGCCGGCTGGAAGAGAAACGACTAGCCAGCCAGCCAGCCAGGCTAGATTGCAATTCGCTGCAATGAGCTATTGAGAATTCGTTTTTAAATGCATTCTATCGGAGTCTCCTCCAATCGGTAGATAGCGGCTCAGAGTTCGAGAGGGTCTTGAATTTATGACGGTCATACAGTCTTACTGCAATCGCACTCAGACGTAAGCTTGGAATTGATATTACCACAGCCTCCACTGGTTACCGTTACCCTTAACGCGATCACCTTCGACAACATTTCCATTCGAAGCCACTTGAACCTGTCAAAGGTGCTTGGCTCGCACGAATCGACAGTTACTCAGGCAGAATCCACCAGCAATCGGCGAGCAGGTCGAGCTTTCCTTTTAAAGTATCCTCACGGAAGTCCTAGCAAACAGACACATTGAATTGGCCGGTGGCGCGTTCCTCTCCGTTGAGAGCGCTTTGCTCCGGAAGTCGTGCTTCTTTCTTAACGGCGGGAACAAAGAGTTTTCGCTGGAAAGCGGCGCCCGGCTTGCGAAACATTTTTCCACGTCAAGCGATGCTGAGAGAGAGAGAGAGAGACGCATAACTACATACACGCAAGACGATCACGTAGAAGCAGCAGGTTTTTTGCGACCATTGTTTGAGAATCCGCGAGGTAGAACAGGTTCTATCGCGGATGCATCGACGACGATAAATCCTCGCTTCAAGGATCTCCAAGGGCTTTTCGTTCCGGCGATGGCCCGGCTAGAATGGCTGATGCACTACGCATGGACGAGTAGAAGTCCTCTTGTCAACCGGAGGTGCGTGCGACTTTGCGAACGGCATTTCCGCTCACAGGCTACAGAGGTGTGCGTGCGTGCAATGTGCGCGTGAGAGAGAAGCCTGGAGAGAGTGGTAGAGGCGGAGGGTCGCGTGTTGCCCGTCACCTTTTAGAGCGTGAATCCTTCGGGGCCAATCAGCACAAACCGACACAGCCCCATTCCCAGAACGACCCACTTTTACGATGGCCGCAACGAGCCTTTTTAATTAAAAGTGATTTCCGAGGAATCTCTTGTTAGCTCGAAGCGACGGGACGCCCGTTTGTATCTTCGCCTCACAGGCCACCTTTACTTCCATGGATGGGAAACCTTTGCCAAGGAAAAAGATTCCAAGGGAGAGAAGCAAGGATTCTCGTGATTATTTTGTCACTGTGGTTAGGTATCCTGGCACTCAGAAAGCTTTTTTTACCGTCAAAGTCCTACAGAAGTGATTAACTCACTCTTCTCGAGTGACGTTCCAACGATGCTGACCACTCCACACAACATCGATAAATACGTGCTCAGCTAGACAACCCTACCATCATCAGAATTTACTCCCTATGAACTTCACGCGCCTCTAATGACGATGATTGAAAGATAGTATATGTCTGTCTTCGCTTCTGGAAGAGGTACTTCGTGCTCGACACGATGGGAACCCGTCGCTTCCGTGGCTGTAATCCCGCGGAATTATGTATATGCCGGAGGTGGGGAATCCAATTATTTAATAATTCTCCGGGAAAGCATCGAGCTAGCACGTGAACCTGTACAACCGGGTACTCGCTTCCGTGAACTAGCAAAGGGTAGAAGTGGGGGGGGGGGGGATGAACGGGGTATGCCCCGAAGGCGTAGATCATCCTTACCGAGTTTGATGTAACGACTTTTTAGCAGCGCAACTCTTCGTGGGACGAAGTTTCGTTCAGCAGTAGTCACGTGTGTTGAAGGGAACCGCTGCTTCCGCCAATATCCACGGGCGAACGATTAAAAACAATTTTGATGCAAACACCGATAAAACGGAATAGTGCTCGAAGCATTGGCGAGATAGAAAGAGAGAGAGAGGTAGTGGAGGAGTGAGAAAGAGGTTAAACCAACGAATGATGAGCGGCTCGATCGTAGTACCGTTCGGCGGTTGAAGTTAGATAGCTCGGCTAAAGCACATCCTATGGGGAACGTGAGAAATATTCGTGGCCGCGTGATCATCATCGACCTCATGGTATCGCGTGGCTCGTGCGCAAGAAGTTTCCTCTGGCCAGTGCAACCTCACTCTAAAGGGATAACGCATTTCCCGACTTATCTCGTAATATATTTATGGTTACGACAGGAAGCATCGGGGGCTCTATATTATTCGCATGGGCTCGTCCGCCGATCGGAGGGCGACGGCTTTCCACTTGATGTATTATGCATTCCAGTCTAGGTATGCCGGTGTAAGTAATATCGCATGCGCGGCTTATAAGGCGTCTTTACATTTTTGACCCCGATTTATCGGCTTCTTTCCATGAAAGCGAACTATCGCATCACTTGTCTGGCTAGATGACAGTCAGTCTTCTCTGTGACAGTAGTGTCAGGATCTCTTTTGGTCTATGGCGGTGGTTAGTACCTCCTCGGAGAGGAATGGGGCCCTTGTCCTTTTTCTCCAGAGGCGGCGCTCGTCCCACGTGGCTGGGAGTTGGATTACTCTCGCGGCGCTCGCTCGGCGGGCTAAATCACCTATTATGCATAGGTCGGCTCTTGAGCTCGACGAGAGTGCGCGTCGGCTTGTTGAGCGTACTCTCTCTCTCTCTCTCTCTTTCTCTCTCTCCCTCTCTGCGTGCACTCTCGAGTTCCCTGGCTCCGCGAACCCGTCGCTCTCTTCTTCCATCTCACTCGGACGCACTAGCACGCTGAGTGCGCCGGATTCCTCGGCGCCTATTACACCCTTATTCGCCTCGAGTCCATAGAAATGTAATTAAATCCCTTGAGCGGGTGTGCGACACGATCTGACTCGAGTCGAGTTGAGTCGAGTCAACTTGAGCCGAGTCGAATCCTACAGCAGTCAATTCGAGGAAGCTCCACTCGGATGAGGACACGAGCTCCTCCTTCTCTGTCATCCCCTCGTGACGAAACCTGCTAATGCAAGATGACGACATTCACGGCCTCGGGTACTTTTAGTATAGTATGAGAAAGAGAGACAGTGAGAAATGTTAATTAGGAGCAAAGGATCGACGAGCTCATCATTTTTTTCGAACCAGTTAGCTGGCCAGCCAGCGTAATTAGAGACGAAACCACGGTCACTCTCGCAAACCATCACCTTTCTGTCCTGCTAGCTTGGATAAAGGACATTCTGACAGTAAGAGAAATCTCGTACTTCAGTTTTCTCATCCTGTGCTCGCTCGCCGCGCCGGGCAACTTTGTTTTTCGAAGCGTGCCCATGTGACGCGCGGCCGCCGTCCTTTCCCGGACAGTGGGAAATTAATTTCGCCGAGCGAAGGCGTCCGTAAACTTTAAAACGAGTGCAAGACACACGCCTGGTGGCCGCGACGTCCGGAAAAACAGGTCGACGCGATAGGGTGCCGCCGGTGGTGGACCGAATATAAAAGTGGCTGCTCCCAGACGCGTCCCCTCCGACCCCACCCTTTCGCCCGCCAACTGTCATAAATTTCCGCATGCAATTTAATTAAACATAATTGTTTCTTGGCCTCCCAACCTTGAAGGATGAGAGGTCGTGAAAGAGAGAGAGAGAGAGAGAGAGAGAGAGAGAGAGAGAGAGAGAGAGAGAGAGATGGAGAAGTAGAACGGCAGAGGTGACAGAGTGCGCAAGGCGAAATTCGCATGAAATTTCCCAAGGTACACACACTTTGTGCCGACGAGTGCACACCGCTGCACGTCTCTAGTCGCTGTCCCAGGATCGAGTGCACTTCCGCATTCTCCATGGTGTGTGTCTATCGGTTACTGTAACACCCTCTTGGCGGAAAACAAAGGCCGACTCTTCAACAAAGAAAAAGAATGATCTAGTGTGCCGGCAGTTCGCATTGATGCAATTGCGCCATTCCCACCGGCTTTCCGCAACTTGGGAACTTGTCCCGGCCTCTTTCCTCCGCCGCCCCGCCCCCCTTCTTACCGCGGAGTATCTCCTGCATCTTCTTACCTTACCACGAGTTCACCGTGTCTCTCCCTGTATCGCACTCCGGCCTATCTCTCTTTCTCCTTTCGCTCACGCGTCGAGAGTTACTTTTAAGTTTTAAAGTTTATCTGTTGGCGTGCATGCGCCATTCCCCTGGCCCCACTTTCCTCGACGCGCTCGCGCGGGGTTGTTACACCCTTGAAAGTTGAAAGGTAGCGGGCGACTGGCTGCCTGCCTATGTACCTTTCGTCGCCCAGCCAGGCCTCCGGCGAACTTTACACTCAGTGCATTATGAATAGACCACGACTTCGCAGGAGGGAGTTATAAGGCATTCGGCCATTTTTAAAATGGAAAAACTGCGGCGAGGAAAGTGGGTCGCGATCCGCTCAGCTAGAAACGCGCTTACCTGCCTTTGCCATGCAGTTCTCCCATTGAATTTCTATCGACGAACAACAGGCTTGCATAACGATAAAGATTAAAATATCCATGCTGTCGACACGCTTCGTCCAGTCTGGCCAGTTGCCTTGCTTCCTTCAAGCTGGTAGATCGGCTTTCGTTAACACGATGCCCTTACGTGCTTCCTAGCAATTAGCGTGCCAGCGCATTCACCACTTCAGTACATGCTGAGTTGTACTGCTGATCGTAAGCGGAAGTTGATCCTACTCCCACCGATAGTTCTTTCCCTTTCTCTCAGCACTGTACTGCCGATCTCTGTTCCCCTGGCTAACGAGTTTCTTCCTTCGGTAACTAATTGCCGTCGGCACTCATACTATCAATAGCAATTATACAGCCATTTTTTTTGGACATAACATGGCAGTTTAGTAATACGTTAATATCACGATATATGGTTCTCCAGTGGCGGTGAGTGGCGCTCGCAGTGCACAATAAGAGCGCGCCGGCTGCGCTCGAGTATTAGCTTGTTCGTGACGCGCTGTGGCATGCCAAGCCTGCTGCTGCTGCTGCTGCTGCTGGTGGTGGTGCTCTCGTCTCGACGACAATTCGGTCGGCTGGCCGATGTGTCAGCAAGACTGGAGTACAGTTTTTAGAGCACTCTGTCTCGTCTCGCTCGACTCGATAAGATTAACTCGGCCTCGACGATGTATCTCCGACGCATTGGCATGATGGCATCCGCACACACAGCGTGCGGCTGTTTCTACTTAATAAGCCAGCCAGACTGCGCGCCACTTCCATTAGTGTTGAATCGAGCTTCTACTACGTACGCTTTGACAGAGCTTGGAACTCGTCGAAACCTTTCGAGAGCAACGAGCCACAAGGGGACTCGTGATAGAAATGCAGTTTGGGCATACTGACAGGCTGCTCGACAGTTTAACGTGTGTTAATTGCTGGGCCCCGGGCCCATGCCCATCCTACTCTGGCAGGTAAAGCTTTTTTCGGGGGAAAATGAAGCGCTCGGTGTCAGCTTGATAGATGGATGAGATGCGAGAGGCCCTTGAGTCTCTTCTCTCCAGGATAACAATCTGTCAGTATATTTACCTTTAATGGCGCAAAATGATTTATTTGATCTATCGTGAATTTTAGAACTATTACAATTAAAAGCAGAACTCTTAATTATTTATATTATACCATGAAATTATATGCTAACTACACTTCCGCGTGTCATGTCGTTTAAAAGTTTCGAGCTTGTTGCCATACCGACAGACATACCTGCATGCATACATGTGTATTTGTGTATGGGATTCTATCCTCCCTCCGCGATCCTTGAATGCAGTTTGTCGTGGGTGTGTACACAGCAGGGTAGCGGCTGCAGCGACGGCGACGGCGGCGGCGGCGGCGGTCGGATTAAAAGTCGGCGCGCGCGGATGGCAAGGTAATATTCCGCGTCGCGCCCGCTTATCACCGGTGTCATCCGCAGAAATTACATTTCAGACATCCTCATTAGCGTGTCGCCGCGTCGGCATTCCACCCTTCTTTTTTTTTTTACCCCTTCTGGGCTAACGAACGATCCGATACACGTTTCCCTTTTCCCACTGATAACCGAAGCTCACCCGAGGCTTTAGTGGGTTGTTAGCGCCGAGATCGAACTTGACAACTCGCGTCTCCAGCATGGCTTTCGCCAGTCTGAGTCTACCGGATGATTCGAGTCGATTAGCTATAACAGTCTGCGAATAGGTTAATCGATAAGCCTGGCGGATTTAAGGACTCGCGGCTCTGACGTGGCGCGAAATTCGCCTCGTGCCTCGAATCAGCTCACGAGACTGGAAATTCATCTGTGAGAGGGTCGCTGTGACCGAAAGCCTTGATTCACGTGTTCATATCGTACGCCACGCGTGAATGGTTACGGCTTTTGCTTCTGACACCCGTCTTTACTTTCGTACCCACCGTGCATCGGACACTCCCTTCTATACTCAATATTCCCCCCTCGACAACCAGACCAATCAACTTTTTATATCAATTATTTCGACCACCATAACATCCAGATATAGTCGCGGTTCGAACCAACTTCCACCATTCTTGGAACCCACTGTCGATAGCAGAGCAGGTGTTTCGTAGAATATGAGCATGGACTCAATTTTTCCGTCCTTCCTAACATCTGCGATCCCTTCGCACTGGAATTTTACTTGCTGGTAGCGACACATATACTTTCTACCTTCGTCTATACATAAAGTAAGGGGTGAAAAGAAGATAAGGAAAGAGGGGTTAGTGAAAAGTAGGTCGATGCAAAGGGCTTGAAAGACGAAGGTGAACTTGTTGAAAAGATAGGGAAGGAAGAGAAGAGAGATGGTGGTTTTTGGTGTATGTGGGTGATGTAAAGAGTGGGTGGTGGTGGTGGTGGTGGTGGTGTGGTTGGTTGTCAGTGGGATGCGAGGGTGTCGAGCGTGCCGGAGCATCGATGTATTGAGGGGAGGAACGTCCCAGGTTGGTGGCACCGGCGCTGGACGCAATTTGAGAGCAATCGACTGAACGACACGCCGCAAATCAAACCGGTCTCGGCGGTCGTAGAGCAGCGTGTGTGTGTGTGTGTGTGTGTGTGTGTGTGTGATGGGAGGCAGCAGGAGCTGGAAACTCGCGCGTTCGAAGCGCACTTGGCCCTACGAAGCCCGCTTTTCCCGAAGCCTCCCCTTTCGTTGGGAGCAACGAGCGAACCAGGTCTCCCTTGGCCTCCCACCGTTGGCAACCCTCGGCCACCCTTTTCGACACGGCTACCCTCACCCGATCGTTCTCTATGGCCTCTGCCCGCTGTCCTCTCAATTTGGTTTGACGCCTCTCCGCGCGTGGCCAGCTTCGAATCGAGCTGCTGCTGCTGCTGCTGGACTGCCGCGGCATACGACAGCTGCTACCGCCGATGCATCACCTCCGCATCCTGCGCGCATTACACCGCCGTTACTGTTAATTGAATCGATCGCTTTCCGATCGCACACCTTCCAGCATCCACACCACCATTCATACCACCACCCTTCCAAATCGCCGGTTACTCGCCCGAGCTTTGAGGCTTGTGGCTTGAGTATCGCACCGGAAAATAGTACAAGCTTCGATGAAAGTGGGACGACATGAAAATTCTGACAATCCCTTCATAGAAAGGACTATTCTTTTTTTCTTTTTTTTTTATGGAATTTCTCTGGACTCGGGGCAAAATTTCATTCACACTCTGGCAAATTGAAGAGGGTTTGGAATGTGAGTGACGTTGCCGTGAGTGAGTCCCTCGTTATTCCTCCCACACAAGGCTCGAACTTCAGCAAGGAGTTACGATCGCTCCCCGGTGCTGGTGGAAGCAATTCGCGACGTGTGCCCGGAAACTGCGAAGCTTCTTCAACATAATTCACTGCAGCTAGGACTTCGGCCGTTTGTATGACCCCGTTCGAGTTGCTGGCTCTTCCCTAACTTCCTGCTAGATCGAAAATCATTAGACATTTTCGACGATCACCCTCTTCTTCTCCCTTTCTCTGTGGAATTCGATGGCGAACTCCTTGATTAAATTATAACTGGATCGAAGCCGCACTTATCTCTTCATTATATGTAAGAGTACGTAGATGCTCGTTCGATCGATTCGCTCGTTCAGAATTAGATTTGACCACGCGGCTGGTTAGAAAACACGAATTTGCACTTGTCCGGAAAGCCGACTGGATAGGCCACGGTTGGAGTAGAGTGTGGGCTGTTCGCTGGAGGACCGCTTGTTTTCTCCGTGTGCCAACAGTTCAAGAATAGTCGAAACGAGCACTCGGCCAAGTTTCGGTGATCAATGATCCAACGTGAATCGCTTAGTGCTGCATTTCCCAGTGGATTGAAGAGGGTGCGAGAAAGAGAAGGGGGATGTTATCTGAATGGGTAAAGTACTCGTCCGACACTTCTCTAGGTGAGCGTGTCCGTCGATTTGCATCGCGGTAGTCACGCGAGCGTTACTATTAATCGAATCGATTGCTTCCAAATTGACAGTTCCCTTAGCACACTTTCAACAGGAGTGTTTGTGTGTTTGTACACAGACTTCGTACTTTCGTGCATAGCACACTCTGTTGGGCCACCCTTTTCATCGGGAATCGCCGTTCAATCGCCGGTAGCAATTTTAATGCGGCCAATCCACTCGATCCTATCAAGCCCCTGTCCTGAATGCTATCGATCCCGAAGAGTAAACCAGCCGGTAATTGAACAAACAGCACTACTTCTACCTGACGGCGGATACACGGAAAATGTTTGAGCGAACCTTTCGCAGCAGCCGCACGCGCGGCCTCGATCTTTCCTGTCAATAGTCCAATTAACTATTTCGTAGTATGTTCCACGCTTTCTGCCAAGCGTTCTTTACGCTCATCGGTAAAAGGGGCTTTCTGTGCATTTCTAAAACTCTGGAGCAAGCTGTCCAAGCCCTTTCTCCGACATCCGACAAGGCCTTTGTTCGCGCGGCATTCGGCTGTGAAGTTAATTTCGTTACACCGGCCGCGTCAAAGATACTCTCAGTCTCGGGGCAGGCACGCAAAGTGAAATTGATAGTGGCGAGATCAATAGAATCGTAGCTGGAGGAGAGACGATGGTGCGATGGGAGTCGAAGGATTCGTGGGTGCTGCAAAGGGGTGTTGGTAGGGTTCGGTCGGAGAGAAAGTGTGATGCTGAATCCCGGGGAAAGATTAAAGCTCGCCCGTTGCCTATCATTGATCACTTGGATCAGCTGGTTGAATTACGTCGGGGATGAATTAAAGGCGCAGGAAGGCTCGGCTATCCTTGTCAAAGAGTAGGACAAGGGTGTTTGCGAACTTTGAGCATAATAAATTCCCACCCATCGATGCCACCCTTCATTGAACCGTTAAAGGACCATGGGTATCATCCTGTTCCGAGTAGAACGCAGAAAAAAGGAAGTAAGAGGGATGTTGCCGGATACGTGGATCCCCTGTATTACTGATATATCGAGGGAAAATATCGCATGGGGCGTCTGAACGTAGGTAAAAGCTCGAAATGGATGCCTAACGAGGGAATGCAGGAGGAAGGCCGGCACCGGTCACGTGCCGGTGGTACTCGCTGGTTAATGGGATGCAGCGGAGTGCACGTACGCGGAAATATTGCCGATACGCGTCACTTCCGCGGGAATTGAAAAATTAACGGCCACCGAAAAGGAGCGCGCGTGCGATACACCGTAGAACATCGAGCGTAGGTATACATCGTTCCCATCTCCCGTGGCGTATTCCCCGTGGGCCACCAATGGCTTCGGGGCCAAATTCACTATCGGCTATTTCCCGGAATTACGCGAAACGCTGGCAAACAGGAAATGAAACTGGCCAATGTAGGCCGTTACTCGGTAGCCAGCCAATGTTTTACAGTAATCGATCGACCACTTTACGTTTCCGTTGTCAGAGAAAGAGGAATCGGCATTGTGAGAAGAATTCTACAAGACCTCGAATTCACTTCAATTCAATTGGACTTTCCTGCCTTTGTTTACAGATGCAGTTTTGAGAGGACTGCAATACCTCAGAGGAAAGATGAAGGCAGCAATCGCTTCAGTCGTTCTCCTACTGGCGAGCAGCAGCATCCTCGCCGTCGAGTGGAAGCACAGCGCCGTTCTCGACAATAACTTCTTGGTACTGTGGACCCCGGGTGAGAAGGATGTCACTTTCGAGATCCAAGTGAAAACCTTAGGATACGTAGCTCTCGGCTTTACCAAAGACGACGACCGAGTTGGCGCTGACATGGTCATCGGATGGGTCGACAACAATGGCCAGGTTCATCTCCAGGTGAGTCGCTTACCCTTACCTTCTTGCCACGTATATTCAACCCATCAGGCTATCCAATTTCTGCATGCACCGAGAATCAAGAGAAACTGGTTTAATCTTGGCTCGCACCCGAGAAAATTGTCCTCGTTCCGCTGGCTTCTGGTGCAGAACACCGGCAACCAGGAGGCTACAATTACCAGCTCGTTCACCTGGATACCCCAGGCTAACGGAGAAAAGTAATAATCGACCGATGTTTTAGCTAGGCTAGCAAGCGAAATTATGCTCGTTTCCCGGATATCGAGGCTAATTAGTTTCTATGCTACTAGTGTGTGTGTGTGAGAGAGAGAGAGAGAGCGAAATCAGATGAGAAGAGAGTTGCATCGAACCTCATACTAGATATGTGTCCGGGTTAGAAAAGGGATTCAGGTTGAAGTGGGGGGACGCGAGTATAATGATAGTGCTGGCGGAGATAAGTAATGGGTTTCTCATTTCGATCGGTGCATCGGATAGTTATCAATCTTCCCGAGCGAAGCCACCGGCCTGTCATTACGCATTCCCGTCATTTTGTACGACACCAGCTTTATCCATGCTTACCGCTTTAAAGACTGTTGCCCGCCAAACATTTCTGCCAACCCGATATGATTTATTAGCCGCAGCTAGCGCCTCCATCGAGATCACTGCCAACCAGATGAGCTCTTATAATCGTCTCACAAAGAGCCGCCGCTTCTGGTTACAACTCAGTCTATCAACTTCTATAAAATCAATGATCAATTGACTCGAAGATAAAAATCACACTTTCTTACAATAAACAGGATACAATTAGATTCTCTGAAGAAACGTCGGTGAAAAGTCGTCTTTTTCTACTAGAATGGTCAATTGGCGAATGCAGTGCGACAGTCGATCTACATTATGAAGTTCTCGGTCGTTTCTTATAGAATGGAAAGAAGTCGTTGGTAGGAAAGGGAGGCAATATAGGAAAGCAATCTTCCCCGATGACTACTGCTGGCTGACCAAGAGTGGTGGTAGCTGGTTGGGTACATAGTCCCTGTAGAAGGAGGTCTATCCTGGTAGTTTGGTATAGGTGTAGGTTCGATCCTGGCGAGGCAGGAGCTAGGAACTAGTCAAGGCTGCAGATCGCGTCCGTCTCGCGTGTCCGCAATTTTTCCGGTAGAATCGTTGCTGGGCTCGTTCCATAATGCATGGCGGACCGCCGCGTGCGCATTGCTCTATGCGATGCAGCCGTCGCCGGACGTTCTCATACGACGGAAAGAGGGACCGAGAGGAATATGGGGAGAAAAAGAAAGAAAGGAGCGCGAGGAAGTGAGAGAGAGGGAGAGAGAACTAGACGGAAAGAGTTGTCGGCCAATGGGAGTGAGAAGCTTTTTCGTTATGATCGTAATCTTAGAAGCAGAGCAGCCGCGGGCGCTCTGACCAACCGGACAACTGAACTCTCTCCGCTACTGCTGCCAGTCTTTTCTCTTTCCTTCCTTTGGAGAGACCCTTTCCTTGAGTCTTCTTACTTAGTCTCTGCCTCTTTGATATCGTTGCCTTCTGATTCACTCTTATTCCTTTTGCCACTGTTATATATTCCTTTGATTCCTATGATCTCTACTCTGCTTTTGGCTATGACTTATGGCGGACCTATCTTCCTCCTAGTTCTACCTGGCACATTTGCCTTCATGGAAATATCGCTTGGTAATTGCGGAGACTCGATAAATGTGAGATCGTTTCAATCTCCACAGACTGTAAGAGGGTTGGTGATTGCGAGGCCTCCGGCAAACGGAGAACGAGACACTCGCAATACGATTCCCTACTGATCAGGGGTAGAAAGAGAAAGCGGCTGGTAGTCTATAATTTGCGAACGGTTACTCGAGAACGCGAAAGGCCTCTGCGGCCTGGTTTCCCAATCGGGGAAATGCAATTTAATTTAGTAACGCACGCACACAGTTAGTAAAGCCTCGATTTCTGTTGGTTCATGCACGTGAGCTGTCGGTGACAGAGTCAAAATCAGACTAAACGCTTCATATAAATCGTCGCGTGTATTTGAAACGGCCCCGAAAAGCGTTACGCACGGGTCAGTGATTTTCAACGATAATCCGTAACTAAGTTTCTTTGAGCGAGCATAGAAGGGTTCGCACGGCTGGATGCCCTTGCAATCGGGGCCGAATGAAAACTCGACTCGCCCATTTTCCCTCGTTACATAGTCCGCACAGACAGAGATGTGTACGTACCGAGAGCGCGCAGGTGGTGGAGGCAGAGGAGGGTGACACGACTGCGTGTACAGTGGACCTTTGCTAGCAAAGGCTGTCGGAAGCTGCGCTTTCACGCAGTACTTTTTTTTCTCTCTCTCTCTCTCTCTCTCTCTCTCTCTCTCTCTATCAGAAAGATCGCACGCAGAGCTAGCTAGCTACCAGTGGGATTCGAGCGAGTGAGAGCTATGCGCGGTAGCGTCTCCTCGCAAAATAAAACAATCGCACAGTACGCGTCTAGACAATGCAAGCCGGGGGCGGGAAAAAAGCGCTTTTTGATATGAGTCGCGGGGAAGGAAGGGCTTTGAAAGAATTGATGCGGGAGAGTTTGCGCGAGGGCGCGGTAGAAGAGCACGTGTCCACAGAGAGTAGAACGGGCGCTGGACTCCAGGCAAATATGGTTGGCGCCGGCCGCTTTATTACACGGCCTCGGAGGCTCACTGGATGGGCTGGATGTCCCAGCAGTCCTCGCGAGCTGCTAGACTGCGCGCGCGACTATTTGCTGAATAAATGATATGTTTAGTAATACGAGGGACTCGCAGTGCGCCCAGTCACTGGACCGCCGTGTCACCGCGACGACGATCAACCAGATGAATTAATAAATCTCGAGCAACAGGGATTCGTCGCTAAATGATAGAGCACCCAGAGGAACCAAGCCCGCAAGATCAAACGCGCTCACTCTCTTTCATATCAGTCACCTTTCCGCATTCTTTCTCCTTGAAATTGTTAACTACACTCGGGAGATGTGAGTTAATCTCGCTTGCCCGGGAACGAAATTTGTCATGGAACTTTCCATATACTTGGTTACATCTCTCGTTCCCTCGGTTCTTTCAACTACTGTATTCAGCATTCTGAATCGCTGGTGTACCAGACGGATCATCATTAGCCAGCGCTCGGCAAAGGACGCACTCGCAGAATTGCACATTAGCCGATTCTCGCGGGGACTGCGGCGCGTTCATAGGACCGATCGCAACTCCTATGGAGCAACGAAACGAGCATCTCCCGGTGGGACCGACAAAGGCGATCGCAAAATTAGCGGCGACATTTAAATTAGTGATGCAAGGCATGCTGCAGTGGTGAATGATGCCGCGGCATGACAAAAGGGCCGCTGCTGTGGCTCTGCCGGTTTCATCGAGGGGGGAGCGGCGGAAATAATAAGGGAGCGGAGAGCAGGAGAGATATAGTCGAGTGGGCCGGCAGTATGTGCAGTATGTGTGGCCGCGCTAAAAATGCCGGCGTTGCATCTGCATGGACGGGTGCGCGTGCTTGCTGCTGCTGCTGCTACTGCTACTGCACCCACCTGAACACGGGAGCCGAGAAACGGTAGCCGGTAACAGCTAACGGCGTGTGTACGTGAACGAGAGGGGACACACCGTAGCCGTGTGTGCAGGCTATTCCCAAGGCACTCCTGCCACGGAATCCCTCCGATGCGATTTTGCCGCTCGTAAATAGGATTCAGCGCAAACGCAGTTACCCACACAGACCCTAGCTATCTCTCTGGTCTCTCTCGTGTGGATGACGTCGTGCGACGCTGTTTGAATGCAGCCCACTTAGAAATCTGGGGAGAAATCTGGAGGGCAGCGGCTAGCCGCAATCACGGACCGACCGACCTCCTCTTCCCATAATGTTCGTTGCTCAACCCTTTTCATCTCAATGCCCGATCTACCGGCTTAGCCGTATTTAGATGTTTTCGTCATTCTTTCTCTTTAACTGACTGTTTTCTTCATCTACATTATATCATTGATTTCAAGACATACTCCTTCATTCAACAGGCGTGGTGAAAAATTAATGAAAAAATTAATTTTGAGCTAGAGCTCTGGAATTCGTGTCACTTCTTCCTTGATGCAAGAAAATATTCTCTACCAAATTTCAGCCCCAGAAATAGTCGGGAAGACTCGAAAATATGGGAGAAACCGTCGGAATTAGACGAAATTAATTATTCAGAAGGCCTTCTCCTCGTGTTTTTGATACAATTTCGGCATTTCTGCCACTGGTTTTATGTTTTCTATCCGTTTTTATACGCGAACAATCGATTTATGAAGTGTTCGTCAAAGTCCCAAAACCTTGGAAAAAAATACAATTTGTGAAACACCCTTCCCGACCGTTTCAGGGTCTGGTATTTCAGGCAGAGATTCAGTATTTAACTAGGAAACAGTGGCATAAATTCCAGAACCCCAGGTCAAAGTTCATTTTTTGGCCCAAAAATTCGTCAAGGGGTATACCCACAAAAATTTGCGAAAAAATGAATTTTGAGCTGGGGCTCTGGAATTTATATCACTTCTTCCTTGATGCAAGAAAACATTCCCCACCAAATTTCAGCCCCGGAAACAGTCAGGAAGACTAAAAAACATGGAAGGAACCGTCGGAATTAGACGAAATTAATTATTCAGGAAGGCATTTCAGCGTATTTTCGGTACAATTCCGGCACTTTCGCTACTGATTCTTTGTTTCCTATCCGTTTCAATGCTCGAACAATGAATTTATGAATAATACAGAAAAGTTCAGAAAATGTCGACAAAATATTTTTTTACAGATTTTAAAATCACGATAAAATAATATAAAATCAAAGCATATAATTAATCACTGGGTAAGGGATGAGAGCATAGTAGAATGCAACCCTCGAGCGAGGTTACTGGTTAGTGGGTCAGCGTGACGTAAATGTGTATAGGAAGGCAAAGGGTGCAAAAGATGCGGTAGAAATGCCTGGCATACCAAATCCCGGGTGGGATGGGTTCGCGCGACGCTTCGATAAAGATCTGGGTCGTCTTTCTCGGCATGCAGATATATCCGGCCGTAATACGTATTTGCGGAAAAATGATTTATGATCTAATTCAGGCACGACGTCTCCGACGGCCGGCGGCAGAAACTTTCTTCGAGAATCTCTCGACTTGGTTCGATGGTGGTAGGTGCGCTAGTGATGATGCGGTCGGAAGCGTAGCTTGGAAATGAGAGCATCGGTGGTTCGATCGAGCACACTGCTCGGCCTTAAATGCAATTTACCTATATCGATTTGGGTGGCAGTCGCTGCTGGCAATGGCTCGAAGATATTATGATTCGGCGTAGGTCCCGCGGTGATGGCCACATTAAAAGGAGGCGAATCGAATGTGTTGGCAAAAAGTGGTGGAAAAGGGTCCGATTCCAGGAAGGCGATCACCTTTTGGCGACGATGAGGCTTTCGGTAAGTCGATTCCGCTATCGACATCCGGCCAGTACTTATCGGATCAGAATAGAAGCCGCGTTATAGCATTTGCAATGAAGTCCGAAAGCTTCTGCAGTCTGCTGCTACGCTCCTTCTCCTTGAGAGCGAGGGTGCGAAGCATCTTCCTTGCGCCAAGTGGTTGCTGAGAGCCAGCATGCTGATTCACTTTCCCCGAGCATCTTTCCAACCTCGAAACGATATCGGAGATTCCATACTCTGTGAATCTACGAATCGATAGCGTCAAGCAGAATCCAAATTCCATCCTAATGGACTATTTAAAGTGCGCTTTCAAACGAATAATCCAAGCGCGACAATATATTATAAGACGATGATTATATAGTAATGATGCTGAAGAAAAGAGCCGGGCAAACTACTGTATCAATTAGAAAGGTACTGTTTGGTACTCGGAGTTCCAAAGAAAGCCGTATCGTGGCATTCAAAATGAATTTCGTAGCCAGTCGCAGTTCTACGAGTGCCGAGCTGAGAACCGCATAGTGATTCGTCTCGCTCTTGAGCACGACGGGCGTCTTTCGAACAAAACAAGAGCGCGGCGCCCCAGGCTTCATCTGGACTCTTGAGACGAGGTTATAGCGGACCCAATCCTTCTCAGAATAACCATTTAAATCGTCGAATTCAGCCGCGCAAAATCTCATTCGTGGGTTTTAATGGTGCCAATGTTGTTCTCATAAGGATAAACCGTTCCCCTTTATTTCTTGTATTAGCATCGCTTCAGAACAATCAGGCATTTTCTGGTGGGGCATTTCCTTGTCATTAACCACAGTCGTCCATTGGTGATTCTGCTTGGTCCATCGAACGTTGGTGCCACGTGGCACTGGTCATATGACTCCCACTTAAAGGACCCCATGAAAAGAATGGTGTTCATGAAATCATAGTGTGCCAGTAGAGTCAGGCGTCCAAGAAGAGCGTGTGTATTTCTGCGCAGGCTACGTTTGCCTTTTCCCTGCTTGCATGTATGTACTTCTTTCTCTCCATTCAGTCGGTATGGAGTTTTACGCTGCCGTAAACGTTTATGCCAGTACAGTTTCGTTCGAAGCAAGTGCGGCCCGCTCGAATTCAACGAGGAAGGAAGCCAATCTCCGAGGGAAACAATAAAACCCGTCAGAAAGAAACGAGCCGACTGTGTAGTTGGCCGCATTCGTGTTCTCTCCCCGAAAAGGAGAAGCAGAGGAGGGAGCGCGCGCGCGCGCGCGCGCGGCCAGAGCCGAGTTAAAGCGACGAGGGGAGAATCGTTTCCGTGATGGATTGCGCTTCGTTTGGCGAATATAGATCGGCATTATAATGCGCTCGATGTTCCTCGATGGTTTCTTTCCTCTTCCTATAAGAAACAGAAGGACGGTCTCAGTCACTCTCAGAGTGGGTTCCCCGATGCTCCGGTCCGATACTGTCAAAACTCTCATATGCCAAGCGTGAACGAGCACTCCTCGGGTACCATTCGAAAGATTATCCCTCGGCTCTTCCCACTACTTTTTAAATGAGACACTCACTCTCTCGAGCTCTCGAGAGCACTCTTTCTTCTCGAGACCTTTCCTTGAAAGTTGCCTGTTGCGCTAGGCTCGGTGAAATCCAGTGCTCCCCAGGAACACGCTTGTAGAACAGTTCTACGATGCTTAATTGGAGAATGATCAATTTAATAATGTTTGCCGGCTGTCTTGCGCGGGCCATATGCGCCATGAATTGTATTAGAGCGGTTTGCCGGATGAAAGGGCGTTGTTCGACCGATTATTGAGATGAGTTAATTGTTAAATTATGCATCCAGCATGAACAAACAATCGAACGCGCGCATTGCGTGTACAACGTGCTCGCGCAACATTATAATTCCCTCTCCCTTTGCGAAGTCCAACAAGCTATTTTGTGATTATTATCTTATGAATTTTCCAACGATCAATACAGCAGTGTCAAGTATTCCCTGTTATTTTAGCGATTAGTATATTTGTTTACCTCGGCGTTGAAGAACGGATTCATGTGTATTAATACAGTAAAATACGCATATTTGACAAGTATAAATTTACAGTATACTTACTAGCGATCGGACCGCTCGTTTGAAGAAGCTTACGGTTACGGGTCATCGGTGGCGACTTTGCTCGGGTGCAGTTGGCAGATAATAATGCGAGAGCACATGACTCTAGGCCGACTGCAATTATCATATTTTATAATAGCGCGAATCCGAGGGCTTAACGTGCGCGCTGCATAAAATAACAATTACGCCGGGGCTGTTTGTCGTCGGGATTAATGTCAGCCGCTTCGAATCGAATGATCACCGCCTCGGCGTGGCTAGCCCTGGCTGCGAAGCGCTCTCTCTCGGTCTCTCTACCGCGCCACTCCTGTCACGAATTACATCAGGCTCGTAAATATGTCCCGGCCGTTATCAGAAGCCTGATATGCCTCTGACAACTGATCCGATGTGTATGCAAATACGTTGGCGCGCGAGTGCATCGTCATTGGGCCGTGAAATACGATGCCCCGATAAATAACGATAACTCCGAACGCGCAATCATCCCGAAATTGCATTTTCCCAGTTATAGTCCGATCGACTGGGATAAAACAGTAATTGTTCGCCACCTGACTTACCGAAACGTTGCTCAAAGTCATTTATCTCTAGGATTTGCCAAGATTCCTTGGGTAATCACAGTTCAAGTTGACTTTTCAGTCGACGTACTAATAGGTGAGACTAGAACTCCCTGGAATCCGATGCTTGTCGTCTGAGAATCTAGGATACTCATAGGTCGTGAGAGTATCGGTTGGCGTCGATCGCTAATTAGTCCGAATTAGATGTGGTGGAAGAAGTTTGGAGATAGGCGGGGAATCGCGGATTTAGTGGAAGGCGGCTGGCGTAGAAGGTAAAGTTAGCAGCGGGTGGCCTGGTAAATTGGGTTCAACTTCTATCGACGCTGGTCGAGTAGTGGGAGAGGCTTGCGGGGCGAGTGGAGGATTCATCGATTGTGTTGTGGCTAAGCCAATTACTGATACGGGCTTTGTCTTTTAGCTCTGTCTGCGCGATGTATCCTTCTAATGGACCATTCTTTATACGAAGCCCAATAAACGCGCCCACCCGTCTCGCCGAGCTCCTTCAATTTTTCATTTAACGTTTCGCCGTACAATTCACCAAATGAAACTTCAATAAAAGAAAGGATCCATGCACAGTCTACAGAGAGGGCTCGTCGCTATAAAAATAGACAAGTAAACGACTAAGACTTATTACGATATATCTTTTTTCGGCCCTCGGTTAATTATAAATATTTCGTTGGGGGAATTACCAACGGCTCGTCCTCGGTGCGTTTGCAAGGTGGTTGCCGCGCGTCCAGCCGAGCTCTGGATTTTTCATTCGCGAGAATGACGTGAAAAATCCGCAGTAAACCTGTATTAAGCCGTCCTTTTTCTGGAATGCACCGCTGCCACTGACGCCGTTGGGGGTGGTAATGCGGCTCTCGCATTCATGTTTTATCAGGAGATCCCCTTAATAGCCCGACAGTTTTTTAAGTAGCGGGGAGCCCTCATCCTCACCCATTCTACATTCTACACACTTTGAGCGCATGCTTCCACTCGGCTATTTGCGCATTTCCATCTTTGATCATCGGCAATCTCTCCATCCCTGATGCCAAAGCAGTCAGCTTCTCTCTTCTCTCCCCTTCTCCATTCCTTTTCTATCCACACTCTCCACAGGCCTTTCCGCCCTTTCACAAAGGACTTTCCATTTGGCGAATTCGGTATTCGGGGAGATACCTCCTTGAATGCCTCCTCGCTCACCAGCGTATACCGGGAGAAGAAACGTCTCCGCTGAATCGAATGGATAAAAAGCCCAGAGATCTGAAACAATATCGTTCGAGCTATTCGAGTGGCGGGAGGGGGAGGGCTCTTGAGATAGCAGCACTCTCACGGCTTGAAGGATCGGTCACTCGAGGATAGCTCCTCTTCTCCTGGTGGCCACCAAGAAACCTCACGAGTGTTGACATCATTCAAGTGCTTAAGATGTTGGCTAGGATCTGCGTGGGAACTGGTGTAATCCGTGGGAATTACTGGAGTTTCAATTAGAAGACAGATAGCACCGGGGAACGAAATAGCTCGCAGTGACATCGGGGAGGGAATTAATCCGAGTGGGGTGGGCTGGACGGTTGTTATGTTGTACCGTTAGCCCGATTGGCCAGCCTGGAATATCTCGTAGAAGAGTCGGCAAAAATAGCGTTTGGCACGATTAGTCCACTTTTTTCCTTCTCGCATCGTGCGGTTCACCGATCCATAATACGAGCACTTAATCCCCGAGCAAAGAATAGCCCGGTGTAGGAACGACGTGTATTTATTACGGCTGGTGCTGCTGGCGCTGCAAGGCTCTCTTCTCTCGCGTGCAATTTCCTCGTTCTTTGCGAGCGACGCGCCGCCGCCGCCGCAGCCGCCGACGCCGCTGCCGCCGTACTGACGGAAATCCGTCATAATTGTTTCTGTTATTTTCGTTATCCGTTAGAACGGCTAAGACTGGACAGAGAGTATCCGCACAGCTCGGAATTGGGGTAAAGGGGAAGGGTCGGTACAAAGGATCAAATCTGCCAGTTCTTAACGAGCGACGGCTTAGGACGCAATCCTCCGGGCGAGACTGGCTTACACGAGGCCTGACCACTGCCAGCTCGGACGATATATATATATATATACATCCTAGATCCAAGTGAGACTGAGTGAGCTAGGCGCGTGGGGGCCTGGAAGATGCCGTCGTTGCAGCAATGAAACAGATAGATAGAGACTTAAGTTTCACTCGGCAGATAGAGAGGGATTGCAAGGACTTGGAGCAGTCCTTCTAGAATGTCGCGCTCGCTCAGGAGACAGCCGAGCACCTCTCTCTCTCTCTCTCTCTCTCCCGTTGTTCGTCCTCCCATATCTCCAGTTGTAACAAGCGCCAGTGTAAAGTCGACTTTGCTGAGTCAGCCTTGCTGCTCGTGTAGCTTCGGCTCTCCTCTCTACGGCTTCTCGAGCAACCCTTGCCTGTCTTCTCTGGCAAGTCCTCGTTCTCGAGGCTCCTCGCCAGAGCAGCACCCACTCCTACGCCTTGCATCCATGGATACCCAGACACCCACACACCATTGCGGCGGAAAGTCGCATTGTATCGAAATTCCCAAGAGCCTTTCCTCCTCGGGACGAAACAAAAATGGTCGCGCTTCGTCGGCTCTCTTCAAAGGCCACTGGATACCACTCTCCCTCGAGGAGAGCGAGTAGTGCAGCTTCGGATCGCTTACGATTCTCCAATACTCCTCTTTCGTTGCCAGCTTGCCTGCCTTGCCTTCCTTCCTTCCTTCCTTCCTTCCTTTCCAGTCCTCGATGGACTTACTCTCGAGAGCTCGATGGCTGCTTACCGATCTACTGCTTTATCGCGAATTACGTGCCTCTTCGGACCGCCCGGACCCACCGAGCCTTCCTCTTCAGTTCTTCTCCCCGAAGGCAGAAGGACCTAGGTCCGAGATTCTATCTCGGGACAATTTAGAACGGGAAAAATCTAATCTCTGTCATTCCTCCTTACAAACGGGGAGACAGTGGATCTGTTCAATTATGCGTGCGCAGGAGTGCAACACCGAGCAGGAACCTCCCCAGGCTACTTACCAGGTCTTATCATCGTCCGTCTTCTACCGGTGGTAAAAGGGAATCCAAAAAATTCACGAGTACCGTCACGTACCAGCCATTATAGCTCTCGTGGAGGATTTTTTCGAGCTCGCTCGGCGTCGCGCGTGCACCACTCTCTCTCCCCGGAACTCCGGGGGTTAACGCGTGGAGAACGAGACCGGTTCCATCAAGATTTCAGAAACCGGCTACCTTCTTGCTACCTTCCTGCGTGGAGCGTGCGTGACACGTTTTTATGCCGGCGGCGGCTGCTGCTGCTGCTGCGATCCCCTTCACGATGAGATTCCTCATTTCGAAAGATTCATGTCGAGCCGTGATGCTCGGCCTGTCCGCCGCTAAATTAAGGGACGCGGATGACACTGTCAGAGAAAAAGAGAAAGCACCTTGTAACCATCTACCTCACTTGCCTGGGTTTCATGGAATACCCTTTTGGCTTCAATCAGCCTCTGCTCCACCTTCCTCTCTTCCTTCGCTCTCTCAATTCTCTCTCGTCTTATAAGGAAAGCTTGCATATCTCCAACTGCAACTTTACTCCTTGGCATCCTTCTACCTTTCAAGCTCAAAGAGACCCCCCAACCCAACTTTTCTCATCACTACACTTTCCATGATCTTATTAGACGAACTGTCTGACTGCTGTCACCCTTAGCGCCATTGTTGCCTTCCTTACTCAGAGTATCAACATCTCTAAAGTAGTCCCTGTTACTCCTTTCAAAAGATAGTGAGCCTTGTGTCGAGAATACATAAAAGAGCCTAGGTCTGCTAGTCAGTGAATGCTCGACTTTTCGAAATACTATAATAAGTCAGCGACACAGGTGTCTGAGATGCTACGCGGCTGGCACATAGGAGACTTGAATCCGCAAAAAAGTGGCTACGTCCGGATGACATAGTGGAAGCGATATCAAGAGATTGAAGGGAAGCGCGCTAAGTAAATCCCTGCGGACGCTCCAGTAGAGAGTAGTATCCCCATTCCAAGGGGAGTGGATTCCCGTGCATCTCGCTCCAGTTCTGGCTGCTCATTTCCTAGCTCTCCGTTTGATCTTATAAGGAAAGGGCGAGGAAGGCTGCCGCAAGCAAGCAAGCAAGCAAGCAAGCAAGCAAGCAAGCAGGCAGGCATGGTTGGGGATCAGAGTAAGACCAGCTGTTGCTGCGGTGGGCAGTAGAAAACGCGTTCGCCTCGAGGAGGAACCTCTCGGAGGTTAGAGAGCTTGGCTCCTTCGTCGTCCGTGGTCTTCCTTGCTCTCGTCCTTTTTGGTGTCCTCGTCCTCGCGAGCCAGGGCTCCCAGGCTGGTGAGGCAGGCGTGCGCGCGCGCGCGCGCGCGCGCGTGATGGAGAGAAGGGAGAGGTGAGCGTGTGCGTGAATGTGTATCAGGAATGATGCATGGAGGCCGAAGGACAGAAGGTTGAGGCAGAGCAGAAGGCAGCAAAAGGCAGTAAAAGGGTGGAGGCAAGGAAGTAAGAAGGAAGGCAGCTAGAAGGGAGCCCGCGGTTAGATGGGAGAGATGGGAGAGGGTGAAGAAGGAGGTATGAACGGACGCCGCGCCGGGACGCGACGGCTGAGGATGCCAGGTGAGAGAGGAGGGGACAGGGCAGGGCAAGCCAGGGCAGGACAGGGCAGGGCGAGTGCAGAGACGCAGGGGAGGAACTAGTTATGGTAATGAGGAGATGCAATGATAGCTCCGCGTCCGCTCCAGCTTTCCTCTGCTCCGCTTGACTCTTACTATAGCTTCGCTCTCTCTACCCGTATGGCAATGATCTTCGGGACCGCTTACACCTTTTATACCTTATTGTCCGGGATGGCTGTTATCCGTGTGAGCCGCAATCTGAGGCATCGCGGCGGCCAGCCTCACTCTGCGTGAAGCCGCTGCTCTCATCCCCACACTCTCTCTCTCTTTTCTATCCTTATATCCTATATCCTCTTCTTCTGCCACTTTATGCGCCTTACTATAATGGGATGGCTGCTCACTTTAAACATGGTAAATAACTCTCCGAGTGGCGGAGAAACGTGAACGAGCGTCATATCAGAGGGCTCTGAGCGGACCCTGCCTTTTTTTTTTGGACATTAGCCGAGAACCCTCCTCGTAGACCCGCACTCTTCCCACTGAATCCACACTCCGCTCTTGGTTTCGTTCCCCTTCCTCGAAGCAGTCGATCCACTGGAGTCTATGCATGCTCGGCACAGTGCTGCTGCGCGATGATCTTGATTCTCTCTGACACTCCGGACTTAGCGCAGGCACTTCGCTCTGCATCGGGACACGATGATAGTGTGCTCGAGCGTGGCTCTTTCTCACTGGGTGGATGCCGAGGGGAGAGAGCCGATTTGGCGAAATATTAGCATACTCGTACGTGTGGTCGTGTACCTCCAGTTGCGGATAGGCGATCAAGAAATAGTGGCGGTCCTCGGGCCTCAGTTAATTGGAGGTGGCCGGTGCGATCGCGCATCCCTCCCTCCTCTTGAAATTGACGACGCCGAGTACTGTGTTTACGTTGGACGATGGACCGAGTGAAGGAGAGGTGGAAGACTGGAACTCTTCTTGGGCTTTTCACTGTGAAAGAGTGTACGAGGTACTCGGTGGATGGAGTCACGATCATCGTGTCGAGCCTCGAGACTTCGAGGGGGAAAGGCTGCTGGAGGGATTCTGGTAGTTGTAGCCGATAACATCTCGGGAATCCTCGAATTCCTGCTTCCACGGCGGCGAGAACGAATTATCTGTAAATTCGACAAATTATCGACCGTATCGTTCACACGCAATACCATCGAACGAGAGAGTGAGAGAACAGAGGCCTCGGGATACTTGCGCCTTGTTAAGATTATCAGAGCCAGCACGGGAGGAGCAGAGTGTAGTCGCGGCTCAGCGGTTTTCGTCGGACCGAGATAAATTCAGGCTATTTGGCTACTTAGCTCGTATTACAGCTAATTGGTATAACGGTTGTGTCCGCTTAATGACTCACTCTAACGACTCCTCCATTTCTATCCCGCTCGGGCATTACACGAAGCTCCGCTCTACCATACGGCGTACCGGCAGTCCAATTAGTAAGCCGCGCTAAAATACGAACGGCTTCAAGTATTAGCCACCGTCACTCGGATTAATTGGTTAATGATGCGCCCGATATTCTCCCTTTCGTTTCTTCCATCCGCACCTTCATTTCTGATCGAGACCGCTACCAGATCGGTGGCGGGCACGCGTACCGCCACGGCAGTCGCCACCATCGGCAATATCTTTTGCGCCGGATAATTGCATGTTCATGGAGAGGCTTTGTTGGGCAATGGGCGCGTAAGAAGCGCAGCATCGGATCAGCATCAGATCGAGATTTCTCGGGGAGGCCTTTTTTCCCGTCGGGCCGATCAGTGGTTGAAGGAGAAGAAGGAGGAGGAGAAGGAGAAAGAGAGGCGCGCCGGCATTGTCGTTCGATTATGACGGTAAGTGCTTGGGGCCGATAGTGAGTTGACATCGGGCCCCGCTCATAACTCTCTTCTTGCGAGGGCCGCTGCGTCCGACGGCTAATGTATTGCATCCATGATGAACCGAACGCACTCGGCACCTGGCATTCGGGTTCTGCTATCCCCCCGTTGGGATATGCGAACCTCTTGCTCGTCTTTTCTCTCCCTCGCTGCCTAGCAGACGTGCCGAGTGCGGTAATGAGGCGCAATAAGATGCCTCGAAGAAAAACGAGGGTCGACTACTTGCTCCCCCCCCCCCTCTCTCTCTCTCTCTCGCTCCGACTGTCCCTCATCTTTTTAGCAAGAGGCTCTTTCGGCGTTGCCGGCAGCGCGGCAAGAAACAGGGAAAAGAGACGTCGAACTCTGACGTGGGAGGAAACGTAGCGTGATGCCGGGTTAACTCGCCTCTTTCCCACTCTCTTTCCTCTTATACACAACGTGACTTTGCCATCTACTCACTCCTCGGTACTCCCTCCCCCCCCCCCTTTCCTCTCTGGGACCCATCCTCTCGCCAAGCCTAAGCTTTATTTCTGTCGCTGGCAAGAGATAGCACTGTTTTTCTCTCGTGTCGCTGACAGTTTTGCTAGTCCCGCTGACGTCGCAGCTTCCACCAGGGCGAATCGCCCGACGTGGACAGCCGGCGACGACAGTCCTCCGACCAACAAAAGTATCTTTAGCTCGCTGGATATAACATCCTGCGGGACGTAACGCGCCACTCCCTTCCTCTTCCGATTGACCCTGCTTTCCCTCGACAATGGAAATCTTAAGTGGACCATTATCGGCCGTTACATCAACTTTCACCCTTCGTTTCCGATCTTCGGAAATAGAATCTATCTCCGTTGGATCTTGCGAGAATTTTCCATTTTCTGTCTTCCCATTCGTTCAATTTCGAACCAGGCTTAATAAGCCGGGGATTGGTCTGAGCGAAGGGTACGACTGTCCAGTTCTACTTAAGAATAGTTTTCCACGAGTTTTCTAGAACGCGAGGCGCGCGGCTGGCAGGACTGCGGGAGCGTATAATAAGCGTCGCGTCCCCGGAAATCCATCGGAATCCACGTGCCACTCCGTCTCTGAGTCCTCCGATTCAGCCGAGAGAAATTCACTTCCATGTCGGCTTCCACGATAGCGAACTACCAAGGAGAGTCGGTGTGGTTGCAATGGGATACCGAAGGGAACGGTTTTTCCATGACTAGGTGGAGCAGGAGAGACCCGGATACCCGAGAGGGAAGCGTATAAATGAATATCATTCCTCGAACTTGGTACTCGCTATGGATGAGTTATCCAGGAATGTCCCGAAGTCACTTTATGAACTCCGTCGCGGTATCGTCGAAAGGTCCTTTCCGTCGAAACATCAGATAGTCGTCGTGGATTTTCTCAAGACAAAGGTGTCGTGATGGAAAAACGTCGGCGATGGGTAAAATGGTCTGAGGCCTTCGCGTAATTGCGGATGCACGGTGCTTCCGTCCCTTAAGCAGCGGAAACACACACCAGCATTAACGACGTTGGGCTACATGTCCGTGGCGAATGCAAAAATTACTATATGCCGCGAAAGAGCCCACGGCCTTCTTCGGAGCACGCAATTATAATGGGTTCCATGGTCGAAGGCCGAGTGGTATGTGCTCTCTCCTTGTGTATCGTTGTCTGGCATCGAGCAAGTACTGCCAGTATCTAGAGTGCCGGCTATTGTCGTGGACTTTTCGCGATCCCGATATCTCATCGATCTCGAGGGGCCTATAGATACTGCCAGCCTGACAGATATATTGGACGAGATCTTGAACGAGAGGGAGTCGTGGGGTCGTGGGTTGCAGCACCGACGTTTACACGGCCATCGAAGAGAAAGAGAGAGAGAGAGAGAGAGAGAGAGAGAGAGAGAGAGAGAGAGAGAGAGAGAGAAGAGAGTGAAAGAGCAGAGAGTTTATGATACCTTGAGAACGGGATCGCCCAAGCAAGTCGAGGCTAATTTTATCTGTCCCTACATGCACGTATGTACATTGTAGCCTATCTAGGGACGTCAAAAGGTTCTAGTGGCACAATGTCTCTCTCTCTCTGTCTCTCACGCTCTTTATCCAATTGGGGGTGGAATCATGCTGATTAGAGGAAACAGGTCATGCCGTGCATTCTCTGCCGGACAGCTTCAGTCGGAAGAGGCTGCTACCAGCATGTTAAGCGTAATAGCCTTTCCCTGCCGTGCCGAGCCGAGTCAAGCCCCTAGCAGCTAGAAGCTATTTACTTAGAACAATTAGAAACGAGCTTCAAAATCTGGCAGAAAGTTCCGCCGTAATTCTGCCTCGGATTATTACGCTGGCCTTGCTTTCTCTCGTTTCCGGGCTCACCGAGGGGCCTAAGAATTTTCGCCCATTTGACATTCCGGGCATTGCGGCTATCCAATGCCCTCGGCGAAGCTTTGACCACCGTTTCCGGCTTTTCTCATGCGTGAGTACCGACTGTCCGGTGGTGCATGTGCAGCATCCGAGCCTCGTACACATTGCAACTCATCCCGACGGGTTACCAGCGCGGTGCTTTCATCCAAACACATAAATATTCCTCGCGTGCTAATTTTATCACTCGTCGATTTCACCCGAAAGTCCACACTCCCTTTGCTCACAAATTTTCCCTCCCCAGTGTTATACGTCCCAGTCCCTCGATTGATTTCGAAGCGGATCATGCTTTTCAACCCCTTTGCCAAACGGATTGACCCATCCCTGACTGGTGATGTATACGCAAAAAGCGTTCCATTCCGATGATTGGTCCGGATCGGGTTAGTGTCAGTGCCAACGAGGACAGCAGCAGTAGGATTTCCAAGTCGATACTGGGGTTCACCGCGCGAGACAATTGTGTTTCTTGATAGTCGGCTCTTTACCTCTTTGTGGATTTGAGGAGCGATCGAGCGGCAAAACAGGGCTTGCTGGAATAATAGGGGAAAAATCGCTAGACTTGCTTTGGGGGCGGCGGCGCGGCGCACCGGTGTCGTGAATCACTTTTATGGGTTCGGGATAAATTAGCTGGGCGAAAGATGCCAATTCCGGTAGGCGCGCGCGCGCGCGCGCGGACGCGATCGCTCGTTAAAGCACTTTACGAGCGGCAGCCACTGTGCTTGGTGGTGGTGCACGAAAGCTTTGCGATGTCGGCGGCGATCAGGCCGAGAAAGTCGAAGGCCCCCAAGCGCTTACATCCCCGTCACCGCAATCGCGGAATATTCCTCGCTCTCCTCGGTAAATCGTTTTTCAATAATTGCTCGGCGCCCCGTGCCACCGCAAAGCGCGGCCACCCGCGGCTCCCTTCCAAACCTTCCTACGAAAAACCCGCCCCTTCTCGGCAAACCTACCCTTAAATTTCGGGTTTACCACACACTCGAGCCCAACCTACTCTTTGCCAACCAAACTCCTCTCCAACCACTACTGCACATACCCACCAAATATATAGTAGATCTACATTACTTTGTCTTTGGAGTGTTAAAAAAAAGGATAATTGTGCCTCTGAGATAGGTGCGGTACTTTCTTTGCGATAGAGTGAAGATTCGCGAGTAAGTTTGAGAGTGCCAGGAGGAACGAAGAAGGTAGAGGGTTCGCGAGTACAACGGCGAAGACAGTTTATACGGCCCTCGTGGGAATGGAGTGTGCTCTCGCGCAAAGGCGAATCTCGGGTTTCATGAAAACGATGGCAGGTAGTACTCGCTCGACAAGGAAGTGGTGGGTAGCAGCGGCACTGCTTCGAGCAGGCTTTCCCTTTGGGAGCGGAGTTGCAAGTGGTGTCTTGCAAATTTGTCATATTCACTGACGAGTGGAGCGGGCGCGCGGGCGCGTGCATACACAACGGTACTGTCGAAAGGAAGCCGTTTGGAAAAAGCGACGACAGGGTCGTGCACCATTTGTCTTTCTCTTTCCCTCTGGTGGCGCGCGAGAATGTCGCGAGGGCTGTTGATCTTCCAACCACGCTAGGAAGCGATAAGTCAGTAACTGGAGAAACCGCGACACTCCACCCACTACTGCACCGCCGGGAAACTGGGCGGTTGGTGCACTCGTTCCTGCGATTTGTCTCGCCTATCTCACTTTTCCGCCGTTTCTTCTTCTCCCGAGTGCCTTGCATTCCCCGCCAGCAATTCCGAATTGTTTCCTATCTTCCTACTGACTCCGCCACTCTCAGTCTCGCCTATTCATCCCCATCTACTCTCGGAAAAGAGCGGCCTTCTACTCACTTTGCCTGATTTAAGGATTATATATTCAGGACTCCTAAGAAATTCTAGGATTTTCCTATCTTTATTGATAATTAAGGTTATATTAGAACAATGTAGATAAGTGATAAAAGCTCCTTGGTTCTCTAGAATTGTCTATCAGCTTTTTTCAGTCAGCTTCTCTTGTTTTTCCTAGTGGGACGAGTTGCCCGAGTAATTAGAAATTGTTTCCTCTTTCGCGGCACGTCAGGCGCTGAGCCGCCTCCGCTGTTGCCGCCACCACCGCCGCCGCCACAGCCGCCGGTAATTAACGTCTCGGGTGTATTGTAATTTATTAATAACGCGGAAGCTTAGTTAGCTCGGGATGCGGGAATCCCCGGCGTCTTCTCGCGTGCATTAGAGCACCGTGAGCGCTCCCGTACCCTGCGCTGTTCTTATTGTGTGGCTGCCTATTAATTCCGCTTCCTAGTCTTCGTTTCTCGAGCAGTAGAGAAGGATGACGACGGTCCTCGTAAACCACGGCTGAGAGACATGTCCGGACTTGTTTTTGGGGACACTCGGGAGTTATCGGGAGAGTTTTGCGATCGAAGGGTAACGATATCAGACCGTTTCGCATCTCAGCAGAGATGAAACTTCGGCTCGTGAAAACTTCTGGTTGCGGATCTGTATCCTTTCCTCCTCTTGCCGAGTCCTCTCTCTAGTCTACTTGCACTGGAGGCCATCGTCGCGACGTCCTTTGTAAAACAAGACGACCAGTAAGTTTTCCCCGGCTCCGCCAGGACCGCCAGAGCTTGGAAATGGGCTAGGAACTTGCATCTGAAAGCCGCTCCATACGGAAAATATTCCAAACAGCTTCCTCACTGAGGAAGTACACTCAGGAGCGAGAGACTCGTCGTCGGCAGGTCACAATTCCATCGTTTTCCTGAAAAAGAGTTCGCACTCTTGGCGTAATTCTCTCGTTCTCCGTCATGTTGGTATGTGGTAGTCTTTTTGCGTTCTGACATTTCATTTTTTCGGCTCGTCTGTCTCGCGACCGCAAGGAATCTTGAGAGCTCGGATGCACCTTGTCTCTCGTTCTCGTAAAAGTCCTTTCTCCGTTTCGCCGACGACCGTGTTTTCACGGCTCGGTGAGCTCGATCTCGTGAAACCTGCTACTAATATTTATCCTTCTAGTGACATCGGAGATCGTCCTTCGACAGACAATCTTCTATTTTTCCGTCGCGCCCCAAAAGTTCTGCCCGGCCGCGCTCTCCTCGCCCGACTAATTCACTCCCATTCTACTTACATTACAGTTTCGGACCCTTCCGAGCGTGCATCCGACTCAGTTTTCGGCTTGCACATGACACGCGACAACAGCGATCGAGGCTCCGATTAGGATTGTAAGTGACAGATAGGCCTTTGCCCGATACAGTGATCCGTTTCATATTTAGCCGGCAACTCTCAGAGGAAGGCGGGCCGATCTTTACACGAGAAGAACACCTTGCGCTTGGTACCAGAGACTTTTTTAGCTAGCCGTCCATATACGGGCGCAGAGTCGTTTTATCCCGAGTTTATCCTGGAAAGCGAGGCAATCCAGGAGACGTGGGCCAGGCAGGAATGCCGTAGGCGTGTTGGCAGGTAGATGACGCCAACAAATGTTTCAATTTTATTTGTCGGCTGGACCGAGCGGCAGTCGGACGTTAGTACAGCACGGGCTATCGCCTCCGGTGATCTCGGCCGCTCGTAATCCTCGAGGCTTCTCGGATTTCCCCCTGCCGGCGCTTTTCTTTTTTTATGGCTCGCGCGCTCTTTTGACACTCGGCGTTATCGTTACCTGGTCCTGACGTGTGTTGACGCCTGGAAGACAGCACCTCGCCCGACGGATATAAACTCGGAAAAGATACTGGGTTCTCTGTATGCGAGATTTCTTTTTTCCTTGAAGCTTGAGAATACAGCTGACGAAGCGTGGTTTGCCTGCTTGAATTAGTTACTTCAATAGCCCTTGAATCAAAATCCCTTTGGCCTCAGTACTCACACATAGTTCGGACTCGAAGCCGAGTGGGAAAGAGCAATCCCTCGAGGGAGAGGCAGCATTATTCGGATCTGGCATTATCGTTAGTATTTAAACCGGAAAGCCCCGGTGATCTCATTTGAGAACGTCCAAGCCTATTACTCATATCTGCTCCCCCTCGTTATCTAATTGAACCCGGGCTTATAAGCAATCGTGGAATTGAATTATGGTCCCCGCGCATTAATTTGTCCCGGCGAGCATAAATGTATCCCCACGCGGTGCCCGCTTCCAATTCAAGCGAGTCTGAGAAAAAATCAAATCTTCACGGGTTAATCGCGTCCGACGAACACAAGTTTTGGTGGGAGAGTCGTTGAATGGATGCGGGGGGGGTGTTTCGCAGGTTGGGCAGATCGTGTAGTTGTCGCACGTCGAGGCCTTAATTCAGTCGCGATAATATCCATCCTATAATTTCGTTGGACGTAGGCTGAATGGTGTGTGGTGTGTGATATGCAAGAGAAAGAGAGAGAAAGAAGAACGGTTGGGTATTACGGTCAGTTGAAGCCGGCTGCTGCTTCTTTTAAGGAGAACGGTTGTTTCGCCGGCAAACGATGGGGAGAAGATGAGGCCCTCTTGCTCTCGTTCTTGGTTCCTCCAGTTCTTCTTCTCGCTCCCTCTACTACATTCTCAGCGATAGGATCGCGCTATTCCGGCAGCCGCGATTAATGTCGTCGACGTTTAACGTATATGCGCCGCGGGCCCACATACGGCCGGGGCCCAAGCCCGAGACCGAGCTCGAGCTGAAGCAGTAGCAGCCGCTCGCATTCATTTGGACAATTTAGGCGGCCAAGGGGAAAACAATCGGGGATTGGGATCGAGTCGAGTTTGGCCTCACAAAGGGAAAGGCGATCGTACATACAGGAGAAGAGCGCGCCAGTAGCCGGTGAGATGCCGAAGGAAGAGGCAGGCCACCTCTGGGCGAGAACGCGGAGGTGGAAGGAGCGGGGTAGAAGAACATAGCAGAGAAGAGAGGAGAGCAGTGGGCCCGTACACGATCGAAGGGCCCCGCGAACGATAAACTGCTGGCCCGAAGAAGGAGCGAAGGGCTCGGGGAATTGCTCCGAAGAAGGAGGAGAAGAGAGAGAGAGAGAGAGAGAGAGAGAGAGAGAGAGAGAGAGAGAGAGAGAGAGAGAGAGAGAGAGAGAGAGAGAGAGAGAGAGAGAGAGAGAGAGAGAGAGAGAGAGGCATGCGAGAAAAGGAAGACTCGAAGATGGGACCCGTTATGGAGATGAGCGGGCCACTGGACAATGGCTTTCGGGCCGGGCCCCCTGAATTCATAATCCCCATTCCTACGGCCGGCAGCCGGCCCACAATGATCCAAATATGTTTTCTGTATAACAAAACGCTTTTATAAATGTTTATCATCAATTTAAATATTATCTGATGCGGGTGGCATTCGACGCTCGGCCCCTCACCGTGGATTCAATCCTCTTCTCTCTTTCTCCCTTTCGTATGGAAGAAGGGCTTCGCTCGGTCTGCTTCCAGTCAAGTCCTACGGCAGCAGATGAGGGATGGGTTTGAGATTTTTCACTGCCTACCGCAGTCTGTGCGCTCGCGCGGCTTTCAGACGTGCCCATCCGACTAAGTAGTCTTCCCTTTTATCCTCGGCCGGATGGGCAAGTTACGAATGAATTAGAGAGCGCCAGAGGAACGTCAGAGCAAACTCCGACAGCGACGACTATCTTCTAGCTCGATGCAACTTATTCTACTGTGCACAGGATGACTCTTTAACCCGAGACGCCAGCCATTTCTACTCACTTTCCTTTGTGCTACCTCTTTCATATTAATCTCGCTGCTTATCGATATCGGCTACCACTAGCGTCACCTCGACTTGGAAACCTCGTAATGGATGGTGCGAGAACCACCATTGTGATACATATACGTACTCAAGCAAAGGGATGAAGCACAACCTTGGTGCAAGTAGAAAAGAAACGCGACAGTTCTAAGACCCAATACATCTTCTCCCGATAATCTCCGAAGACGATCGCAGATGGGGACGAACGATTCTGGTGCGAGTCAGCCACTGTCTCGCTCAACTAATACGATGCTACGCAATAGAACCCTTTCGCAGCGTGATCGTATTTGGTGACTCAATACGTCAACTATAAGACGTCTTACCGATAGGGTAGCATTCTTATTTCAACGAATCCTCGCTATGATTTATCGTGATTATTGTATACTAGTAGTAGCCGATATACCCGTGGAGAGATCGCACTTGCAACCATTTTTCTCTCAAGGCGTACGTCAGCTTGTAGTAGCGGCGGCAAGGAGCGATATTAAATGCGATGAAAGTGATTTATGGCTTACGAACGCTTCGCCGGAATTCCCTATTGTCGAGTGGGGAGCTTTGCGTGCTTTGATAACTGAGGAGTCTAGGGGAGGCGGCTACCACGTAGCCCGGCCTCCCTCTCGCGAAATAACCTGCACGAAGGAATGAAAGGGAATTCTGGGTTGGGGAAGGGTTTCGGCCCGTAGGAGTAATCCTACAAAATTATCCTTACTATTATCTCTCGCGCCTTCGTGCTCGGAATTCCAATGAGAGGACCAAGCCGAACTAAAACAGCAGTTCCCTAGTCAGTGGGGCGCGCACTCGCCGCCCTGACTTTCGCTTATCCACTTAAACTTGCCAGGCCTTTCCGCAAAAACTTCACCCCTCTCAACCGCGCCGAATTATCATTTAACCTGTCAGTGTGTGTGGTTATATGTTGGAAGAGTGCGGTGGCTCTTGCTCGCGAGAGCAACGCATTGAGCGTGCCGATCACCTCTCAGAGGAGACGTGGTCCACGGGAACGAGGACGATAGCGGGGCTTCATTTTCATTTTTATCGAAAAATTCCCTCGGTGCGATAACATCGCTGGTAATAATATCTCCGTCCTCTGTCCCTCCCACTCTAGTCTCCACCCCTCTTTCCACTTACTCTCTCTCTCCTTTTACTAGCACCCGGTACTAACTCATTTTTCTCGTTGCGTCGCGAAGACTGGCGAGCCGATTATTATCGGAGGGCGAATTATCGAGTGGAGGGGTCTCGTTTTGTCGCGCTCTCTAGATATTAAATAGAATAGGACAAGCCAATCGCATTATCCCAGCAGCGAGCTCGGGAAAAGACTGGCTTCTTGAGAGTGCTTCTATCCGGAGCGCAATCTACAATGGAGTATCGTCATTGAACGAAATAGATTCGCTTGGGATAGTGCGCGACCAGTAACAACAGTCTTGCTGTAAGAGTTCGAATGGTTGGTAGAATGCGCGAGTAGAAGAAGAGATCGAACCCTGGAAACGTACCCTCGTGTCTCATTCACCGATGAATATTATAAAAACCCAATCCACATTATACGCTCACTGACAAGCGTTCTATTCCAAATTGAAAACTTCCAAGAAGGAGTGAACGTTCGCACCAGGAAGACCGTCGGGATTTCACTAGACGAATGAATGAGCCTCGGTTATTCTAGTAGTAGGAGTTCGCATTGGGAACGAGTGATTCTAAATCATAAGGTGGTGCGATCAGTGTGGCAGCTCCTGCGTGCTTGCACGCGGGAACGTATGAATCGTCCTTAATATAGACTCGGTGTCTGGCGATTAATGCAAGCAGTCGGTCGTTCGATGAGAAGGGGTTTGACGCGGGGATGCTCGGCAGTGTTCTACATCGACTCGCGATCCAGAAAAACTGGCTGCCAACGCCGGCTAGGATGGGGAGAATAATACCGTCGCGCACTGATGACTCCTTTCGAAGTGAACCTCGGGGCGTCGCGACGACGACAGCGTTGTGTCGTGTCGTGGCCGTCGTCGCTGTCTGTCGCGCCCTGTATACGCATGTACTTAGCCCGGCTATTGTAACTGCCGCGTGGGAATACTCGACTGTCAGGAGACAGCGAGAGGCATTCGCTACGAAAGCCGGGCGCATTGCTACTGCTGTTGCTGCTGCTGCTACTGCTGCTTGGAATATCCTTGCTTCCCTGCAAATGACGAGTGCCCACTTATACCAGCGAGAAGACCCGCGACGAGCCGTGCCTCCTCTTCAGACCGCAACATCGATTTAAAGTACCCCGACATCATTGTAGAACGTTTCCTCGGCTTCGAGTATAGACGTAAACCGGCCCCTGACATCAATGAGCTTTTCATAAGCTGGTACGCTACCGTTCAGCGATCCACCGAGAAAGAACCACTGAATTGCATATCGTCTCAGCGATGTCTGCTGGTTCATCGAACAAACGAGACATTCCAAAATATTGTCATCTCTTCTTCCTCTTGTAAAGGAATCTCATCTCTCATTGATTTTGATTAATGATCGTGGAGGGTCTGTGTCGATCTTTGTCTTGAAACATGAAACACTGAAGATCGATGCCTTGGAAAAGCAAGCGTTCAGCATGGTTGCGCCCAATTCAATTACGCCCGAAATAAGAGCGCGTCAGCTTCATGTTGGGCTTCGTGTTGGCAGTCCGGAGAGATTGGCACGAGAAGAGCGTGCGTTGATTAAGAAATGCAGATGAGCCGGCGCTTTATCCGGTAGCATCGGCGTATTTCAAGAGGCTCGGCCCAGAACGGGGCGCGCGCGCGCGCGCGATGCGCCAGCGGAGCGTCTTCCGGATCTGGGTTAGTATGAAATTCGTAGCCACCAGCTCCTTGATATTCATGAAATTTTTTGCTTATCTCGCCCGACGGGTAATTGTCTTCATCTTTAACAGCCAGCACATTGACTCTCTGTCGCTCTTTACGATTCTAAAGCAATGCCGGATGCTCGGATATTAAATGAGATATACATAATATCCTCTTACAGTTTAATAGACGTGGTAGAGGTAGAGAAAACAACGAGTTAATATAAAAGCATATAATAGAAGATTAAGAGAGTGGTTTTGCTAAAGACGATGGTAGAGGAGAGGGCTCGATCGAGGGAATTAATTCGTAGCCGGTCGAGAGTTGTCTCGCGTGTCCGGCGAAGATTCCGATCTCTCATCGCTCGGAGAGCCACTTAGGAGGCCTGTCGAGCTTGCTCGGCTTACTTTCGTGCGGTGTAGGATGCATGCCTTGTCGCGCGGCGAAGCCCCCGCGAGGATAATGGAATACGGCGAATCGAAGGTCGTTGTTCGGCCTGAAATATCGATTACAAGCGGACGGGACCGCCCGCACTGCCGCTGCTCTCACTGCCCCCTTCGTCATTCGTACCGGCACTACTTTCGCCTCTCTTGGCCCGACCAGTGCATTATTAATATGGCCGCGACCAATCTCGTCGACGTCCAACGATTCGACCAAGTCGAGCATCGGTAGCACTCACCACTTACCCCTTCTGCGTATCGTTTCGACCCAGCTAACAATCTCTCACACGTCTCTCTATCTTCTCTTGGCTTGAAAGCAACCTTGTGTACTCTACACGGTATACGGCTCATTCTCTATGCAGTTCACTGCGTTCGTTATCCGGCGTTAATGAACTTAGCCTGCCAACTCAGCGCAGCATACTTCTTCTTTTTAAGGGGGTTCGCGTGTCGATGCTATTCGAGATTGTTCTTATCGGAATTCCAGCATTTCAAGAAAAGCCCTGGTCACGCGTTCCTGTGCCCGGGAAACTCCGCACTGCCGCCCTCTCATTGTTAGCTACTCGGATAGCATCGGATAGCACGGAAGCACCTTCTTCTCCCCATCGCTTTCGTCCTCATTATTGTTTGCCATCGTTTGCCTAATTAACCCCACCACCATCTGTTTTTTTTTCTCGCTTGACTGCGCGAACCAGTGCGAAACAAGAGTGAAATGTGTGTTTTACATATCGCATTTCACTGATGTAGTTAGTGAGTGCCAGTGGACTGATTAAATCGCCATTATTACCGGACACTCCCAGAGCGGACAGCCTTTCCACTCGTTCTTTACACAGACAATCGGGATCCGCCCCTACGCAGGACCGATTACGATAACGCGCATTGTCAAAGTCTCCCCGGATTTTTGCAGTTCTCTCATACATATGTATCCGCGCCGGGAATAACGCCCGCACTTTTTCTCCGCCCACGGCTGTGCACTGTAGAGAACATTGCGTTGCGCGTATAGGTGGCGTTATCAATTTTATGATTTCAAAAGACAGAAAGAATGAGAGAGAGAGAGAGAGAGAGAGAGAGAGAGAGAGAGAGAGAGAGAGAGAGAGAGAGAGAGAGAGAGAGAGAGAGAGAGAAGAGAGGAGAGAGTTCGGAAGAGAATGTCCCGCGGACGAGAAAGCGGTTTATTTATCGTGACGATAGGATCGACTGCGAGGGGCCGTGCTACCGATAATGATTACGTGTGCCGGACACTCGCAGAACGAGAGAGCTAAGGAAAATTTACGCTCGGACGATCCGAGCCAACGTACATACACGGGAAGGAATTACGATCGTACAGATTGCCTTGCCGCGATAGCTGTTTTACGGGCGAATGCGTATTGAGCTTTCTATCTCGCGTCCGCTCGATAAAAGCTCCGCGACATCCTACTTTTACTATTTGCCACGTGGCTCTGTTAACTCTTCAACAGTCTAGCTAGTTCACAACACTTTCCATTAGGATATCGTATTCTATCGGTTTACGTATAATTTCCTATCCACTGACATCATTTCTCATGTTTACTTTTTAATTATTACTCCATCCCATTAACATCTCAAGTGCGTATGTATTTTATCAAGACACTCTGTAT
Source organism: Ectemnius lituratus (assembly GCA_910593735.2). Taxonomy (NCBI): domain Eukaryota; kingdom Metazoa; phylum Arthropoda; class Insecta; order Hymenoptera; family Crabronidae; genus Ectemnius; species Ectemnius lituratus. The sequence continues at coordinate 12,355,828 of OU343041.1, forward strand.
TCATTATGGAAACGATCGTACTCTGTTGGCGGTCGGGACTCGTCCTGTCGGCATGTCGTGCTGTGGGATCGATCTCCTTTCCTCGTTATGTCCCACGGCGGGCCTCGCTTGTCCGTCACTACTTGCTGCACTGCGGCCAGTCCCGCCGTATGTGGTCATCGTGCCTTGCTCACACACATCCTCCACTCTGAATAAGATGACCAGTCCGGTCTGCATACATGTATGCGCTCGTCAGAAATTAGAGGCCGCCGCGAATGGGAAACGCGTGTTTACCCACGCTACCCAAAGTGCCACTCGTTCGTCGAGTTTCCAACGCGCGGTTATGCCACTGTAATTGCTGCTCGTATTTGCTTAAACGGGATCTGCAATACCACCTCCCATTTCACCCATTCCTTCCACCTATCGTCGGCTTAATCATTATTATTTTTCCACTCGAGTATACTTGCTCTTTTGCTCTCAGCTTCATCCTTGGATACTACGTCTGCGTACATCATGAGTTAATGTTGGTACACCTGAAAGATATTACCATTTGTTCCTTCTATCTCTGTTTCATCCGCTCCATCGGGCGCAATATTGTCGAGGGATCTGTCTGAGTAATTCAAGAGCGTACACCTTCCTCCCACCTTGTCTCTCGGTCGGCTAGCATTCTCTCGCGATCGTGAGAAGCGAATTCCAAGAGAATCGAGGTCGATTCCATGCCAGGGCGTCTTCGCCAGATTCGTGTCACTTTCACGTCGAATGCAAAGGAGAGCCTCATACTTGGCTGTCACCAATAATGCGACCTTTCCAGATGTATTCTCGGCACGTGTATTGCATCGAAAGTGAGAGAGAGAGAAATATATATATATATATATATATATAGTTATCGAGAGTGTGGGAGGTATCGTTTCGGTGGCGGAACGATCATGGGCGCCGTGCTACAAATCCGCTAATTTTATCAGCAGTAATCGGCTGTTTGGCGATCGTCTGGACCAGCCATTCGCGTTCGATATATCTGGCCAGTAGTGCGGCTCTGCCTCATCCCGCCGTGAATCCTCTCCCCCGACGAGAGATGATACCACAGGGTTATACGGGCGCGGTGAATTGGCTCGGAATCATTGCTATAATTTCTCGATATGTGGAATCGAGCGAGTATGTGGATTCCAACAGCAGAGGATCCCTGTCTGCATTGGCACTGTACGTGCGTAGCCTCGTGGCCGTGGCATCGCACTGATCGCACGCAACACAGCCGCCAGACGTGAGCTCGAGTCGTACCACTAGGAGCAAAAGAGAATTATTATGCCCTGGCACGAGGACACTTGCGGAAACAAAACGCACGTCCCTGCATCGAATGCGCTCTCACTGATACCGAGAGGGCTTACGCACCCCGGACCAACTCACCAGACCTGCAATTTCTCGCCCGAAAGCATCATTCCACTTCCACACCATCATACTAATAGTACAATCCTATTAGTTCTGATTTCATTAGTTATGGATTCCTAATTTTATTCAATTAGAGAGAGCTTTCAATATATTTCTGGAGGATTTAAAAGTGGGAATAAATCAATAGAGAATAGGTTAGATAGTAATGGTAGACCTTACGAGGATAACACCGATGAACGGCTGGATTGGGAGCACTGAGGTTTCCGTGCCTGACTTTAATTCGCCTGTTCGAGTTGGATATCCGCTTTGGTCAGACCCAGGCGCTTCCCTCGACCCGCGCATGTTTGCCTCATTGTTTCCTCAATATATCCTGCTCGCACCAGTGGAACCAGCGCGGCGCAATAGTCATCGAGCAGTTTCCGTTCATGTCAGCGAGCGATATTGGATTCGTGGAGCGTCAGCGATTAAACGAGACGAGCACGCCCTTGGGCTTAAAACCCTGATATCGAAGTGCTGTTAACCGATTTATAAGAGGCAACCGGCATAATTCCTGCGCGCGCGCGCGCGCGCGCGCGCTCATGCAGATTCGTTCATTCTTTTGTGATAAACACGCGGCCCGGATAAATCCGGAGTACGGAAGACAATTAGTCGACGCGACACAGTATACCACAACGGAAACGGTACACTCGTTGTTCCCTGCCAATTTCCACATTGAAAAGAGTTCTCTTTCCGGGGAAATGGATGTCAATTTTTCTGGCGACTTTTAGTAATTATTGCAACTTCAATCCGATACAAATCTACTGAGTTTACTGGGTATAATCGTTTAGTCTGGGATAGAAGTTCACCAGAGGCTTCAGCCTCGATCTCACTTTAGTATATGTATGGTATTGGAGATTCGTTGCATCAAGCATGTGTACCTAGTGGGTTGCCAGTGGCGTCCAGTGTTATGTGTATAAACAGGCGAGAGGAGCCAGTTGGCCCTGGCAAAAGGAGCAATCGTGGAAGGAGATCAAGGGTCTTCTTTGAGAATGTATGCGTATCCTCGGTCTACGATAGCACCACTCGCGTGGAGCTGTAGAGATGAAAGGAAGTCCAAGCTTTTAGATCGCCTATTAATAACTGTTCTCTGGTTCCCTCGCGGCGATGGATAGTTCGCAGAGAAGTTTCTCCCTGTCAGGTTGATCTGGTGCGTTTCGCCTGCGAAATTGATGTCATGCGAGCAGCTTGCGCAGTTGGTATCCAGCAGGAACGGATGGCTGCTTGCGAAAGCAGTAGTTCGAGTGGATGGGTCGCAGTTGTAGAAAGTGTGTGGGAATGAGGGAAAAGGGAGGGAAGGCGGTCGTTTTGGAACTGCAGAAGCTCAAAGATGGAAGGCGAAAGGCATAGGAAAACCCTGAGGGTGGTAGAGTCGGACTACTCGATCGCTCAAGTCCGCCGGGGCGGCGGTGCTTTCGGGGAGGAGGGAAAAATATGCTCTCCGCTTCCGGCAGGCGAGCGGAAATTGAAGAAGTTGCGCGAGACGGCGCTGCAAATTATTTATTACTTTATCGTCTCGCGAGCCGTTTCGCCGCTGCTCTCGCACGCTACGGCGAAACGTTCTTCGGACGATCTTTTCCCCTATAGCCACTCTTCCTCGAGTCACGTTCAATCCCCGTGAATTCCACTCGATCGCTCTTTCAACCAGATTTAGTCCGAGCCATTCTTAACACATTGTTGAACGGCCATCGGTATAATTTATACCATTTAGCAAGCACAATTATCCAAATATATATCGATCCAGGCACGTTTTTACTCTGAAAATCTCGCGTGTTCTTTGACAATGTACATCTTGTTGCGTGTTCCCACACTTGTGCCCTGTTTTTTCTCTATCTTTAAGCCGAGATGTGTCACGTTTTTGTTCGGTCGACGTTATACTTTATTTCCAATCAAGCGATCCGAGGCCGGCGGGCTTTGGTGCGTGGCGATGCTGCGAGGCTTTCACGCGTCGCACCGCCGAGACTAACTCAGACGGACGTGCCAGGTTTCGGCAGATTCTGTGCTCCTCGCTATTCTCGCGCGCCAGCAGTTCCTCTTTCGCGATGGCAGAGAGACTGTTGGCCGCAGGTGAGAATGGCCGGTGAGAGCAGAGTGAGTGCAGGTGAAGGGAACGAAAGGGCGGCGGCGGCGGCGGCGGCGGCGTCGGCGAAGCCGTGAAAGAAACGCGAGAAAAAGGAGCAACGCGTCCGCGGCCGCGCGCGAGACAAAAGGAGAGCAGAGCGAGGTTGAAGGGCTGTGGACTGGCATAACGCGCGTGACTCGCCGTTGTGCCGCATGCAGGTATAGCTATCCGTTCATCGAGGCCAAATTAAATTTTAATAAAGCGGCTCCGGGAAGCGGGAAAGAAAAAGGGGGGGACGACCTCTCCTTTAGCGGTGAACAATGGCGCCGAGTCCTTTCGAAGGCTGTGCGCGCCTCCGCGATCGAGCGAATCTCTGCCGAGTGGATTCGCTTGAATCAGGACCTCCCCACAGACACACACACACACACGCTCATCCACCTTCAGCTATACTCTCCTCTCGCCTCTCACCACGGGTAATTATATCGGCTCGGTCGCCTGGAATCCCGCAGAAAAACTTGTCTCCGGCGCGGGCCGCGCGAGCGACTAACTAACTCTCTCTCTCTCTCTCTCTCTCTCTCTCTCTCTCGCTCTGTCTCGCTCGATGTTCAACCGAGGCTGAAACCTCTAGGCGCAAACCTCTCGCCGGACCTGTCAAGGGAGAGACCCGATCACCCGGTAAAAAAAGTTTGTCTGTCGAAAAAGACACCTCAAAGTAGACGCGCGGTCTCGAGCGTGCACACCCCTTTCGTTCGTTCTCGCCTTCTCGGATTCCTCCTGCGCGCACGCTCGCCGATAGCTATCAGGCGTCACAGCGTCATTCCGTACTCCTCTCTCTCTCTCTCTGCCTTTATTCGGTGTTGTAGTATGTATAGGATATGTATGTGAAGCACGCCCGAAAACATGCATGGGGGTCGAAGAGAGAGAGAGAGGAAAGTTTAGGAGAGGCTCGATAGGGTCGCACGTAGACTACGCGATAGAGGAAGAGAAGGACGACTTGCCGAATTCGGTTATGAAGTAGAGAACGCGCTTTCCTCTCTGGACAAGGACCCAAGTTTAATCGAGTTCCCTCACTTTCCACTGCACTTGCGCTGGTAGTTCCTCATATGCGCACATATTCCCAATCTATGCGGTGCATCATACTCCAAACCTGTGCTTTCCTCCAATGCTATCTCATTCGACCAAAAGTTTAACCAAATGCCCGTTCTTCTTTGCAGGATCGACACGTGAAGGATGCCAGCAGAAATCCGCAGATGGACGCGAGCCAAGATTATCGTCTGCTATTGGGTTACGAGAACAAGACGCACACGGTGCTCCGTTTCAGCAGACGATATGATACGTGCGACCCCCGGGATCTCAAGATCACTGTGAGTACTACTGATTTATAGCACCGCACTATCTAATATCTTTTCTCTTGGCCCTCGGCCTTCGACGGATTTACCAGAAGAATTGAGAAGTGTTGGGTAATACCAGCCTGCGCTTTCCACTAGGAACATGAAACTCACTGGTAGGAAAGTTTGATCGATTTGATGCTAGGAGTTTCATTCCTTTCCTATGCCAGACACTAGTTATTTCTAATTGTAACTATATTTAGCAGTTCTAAGATGGTAGAATATGTTGGGGGTTGAATTAAAAGGGATGGTATTAAAGAGTCGATGAAAAAGGGTCTATCGTCGCGCAAGGAATATTAGAATGTAGAATTATCGGGTGGAGATAGTATTAGCAGACGTCAGCTTAAATCCAAAGACTCGTTATAGTAGTTCTCTCGCGCCTGGGATTCCAAGTCATTGTAGGACAGGCCGCTCGACCCAGTTCTTCTTTATTTCACCGGCAATTAACTCAGAAATAGATTGCGCGATAGAGTGCTGGTTGGCTCGCTCGGTACGAGTTTAACTTGAAGAAAAGAGATTACGCGCCTGTTGCAATTTGCTTTAGTCCGCCCGGACCAGATCACCGCGAGAATTTATGGTAGGTGCGGGTGCGAGTGTGTGCAAAGTAGGGCAGTCTGATTCGCGAACTCTCAACTATATGAAACGCCCTGGAATTCTCGCGAAAAGCATGAAAATGGACGGCCAACTGACGGAACCAATCTTTTCGAAAAGTCCAAGTCCAATTAACAATCAAATAATCCCATTGACCCAGTGCGCAATAGCTCTTTCTCACTCTCTCTCTCTCTCTTTTCGATCCGTTCGTTCTCCAACATTCGGCTTAACAAATATTTATTACAGTGCAAATTTAATTTCACCACTGCATTCGGCTGCATTAATAACATCGGGCGTATAAGGCCGGTCGAACATTGCAGGTGCGCATCTGTGTAGATGTGCGTGGTTGCTACATGTATGTATGCTCTCTCGTACATAATTAAGCGGAACGGAGGGGGATGCTGCGTTAACCTGTTCATACCGGACGGGCGGGCGTTTCACATCCGCGCAAATAATCGACAGACCGTCGCTACAGCGCTATCGACA
>OU343041.1:12362252-12425474 GCA_910593735.2 Ectemnius lituratus
ATTCGCCCTGGCGTTTGTTCGCAGCCTCCTCCGCTTCCTTTTCACGGTCCTGCCGCAATCCTTCTGAGTGCGATGACGTTGGGAAAGACGAGGGCCACCTCGTATTTCCCTCACCATACTGCTGCTGCTGCCGCTGCTGCTGCTGCTGCTGCTGCTGCTGCTGCTGCTGCTGCTGCTGCTGCTGCCAGGGAGCGAATGGTAGAAGGTGATGCAAAGGACCTGAAGAAAGAAACGGCGAGGACACGGCAGGACAGAGGGACAGTACACGTGAAAGTGGAAGGACGGAATCGTCCAGTATACCAAGCCAAGAAGAGTGTCAGCCCGTGGAAGTAGAGAGAGAATAGATAGAAGCCGAATACGGCCGCCGAAAGCTTTTCCCTGCGCTTTCGAGGGATGCGCACATGGATGGGAGAGTTACTAGTAGGTAGATCGGCTGTGCTTTACGGACGGGATTGCCTGGCTGACCCGGTTCCGCTTCTATTCCGTTACTATCCGTAGCCGTATCTAGTTTACCACCTCACTCGAAAAAGGGAGCGAGAGAGAAGTGCCGGCCGTTGGTTCGGCCCGGCTATGTAGTAGCTAGTAGCCGACACGAACTTCCTCGATAAGGTCCTCCCCCGGTACTAGAACTGATCGCCATTCCGAATCGCTCGGTTCCATGTAAAGGGAAAATCGAATTTGACCGACGCCGCTTGGGGAGAAGGAGAGAGAGAGAGAGAGAGAGAGAGAGAGAGAGAGAGAGAGAGAGAGAGGGAGTGGGAGTGGGAGTGAGTGAGAGAACGAGGAACGCTGGCAAAGGTAGTCTGCTTGAAGAGAAAGAGGGAAGAGAGTCGCCAGGTGCGCCGACGGTCTTATTGCCCGGATACGTACGTTTCTCTTCTTCTGCCCCTAGCGACCGGGCGGGTAAAGTCGTGGATGATGAGTACCACGGGGACTTGAGCGGGAACGCAGTGCTACACGGAGAAAGGGAAAATCGAATCAGGGCAGAAGACTAGCCGCGCTTCGAGACAATTATCTTCCTCGAGTCTATCCTCTTCTTATAGTTCGATCAGGGATATCCTTCTTCCACTGGTTCCCCGATCTCTTGAAAAACAGGCGACGAGGCACTTACTCAGGATTTTTCACGATTAGAGAGTTTTCATTTAACCATTTACTTATCGGGTGGGTTGTGCTCTCGCACAGGATAGATGAATGTCGGAGAAGCACACACTTTTCCCGGTAACTAATGACAGTTCGCGGAAGTTCTTTGCCCTCCAAGTTTTCCAATCGGCCCAAAAACTCGCGAATTGACATTTACCTAGGAGGATTTACTTTAGCCGGTAGAGTCGAGTTCGATCGGTGATAGGTATTGGCCAGCCAGTAGGTGCTGGCGTTTTCCACCAGTGAGCCACATTCTCCTAGCTTTTCCATTACGATCGCCCTCATGTTTCCCCTTGTAGACTCGGTTGCGCCGCTACTTCGTGATACAAAGTAATCGATCTGAAAGCTTGACTTACTCCAGAACTCACTACTCCTGCTCACAGGTACTTGCCAATACAAGCTGATCAATTGTGCGTATTACTTGGACAAATTCGACTTTTATTTTTCTCATATCGTAGACAGTTTTGCCCATATTTCCATGATACAGTAAAAGTCTCGCAGGGATTACAGTTCAGGGGCGCGAAAGCATTGAGCTTGCGATTGTGCGCGGAGAGAGTCGGCCATTAAACTCGTGTTACGGATTAGCTGTAATTCCTCGCGGGCTGGGAGTCGAGGGAGCAAGGATTAGGTAAAGATTATGCTGTCGGACACGTTACCAGGCTGAACCGGCGCGGCGGCGCCGAAGAAACTCGAGGGAGGTGCTCCCTCAACAAAAGCTCCCTCAACTCCCACGCGAGCGAAAAGTTATCGGTGCGCTCAAATGGGATAAGGATCGCGCAACACCCTGTAGTAACCGGTCGCCGTCAATAACACGAAGCCAGACCGCAATTCGACTTACCTGAAAGGACACCACGCAAGACTACATTCTTTTCCCTCCCTTAGCCTTACATAGAAAGTAACTCGGTCGTTTCAGATGCCCGCCCTCCGCCTCCTCTAATCTCCAGTGTCACTTTCCAAAGTTACAGAGGATTATAAAAAATGCTTGCTCGCACGGAAGCTCGGTGCGCGCTCGCACGTAATCTTATTCACAGCTTGGGTAACAGATGGTATCGCGGCAGAAAAGTCGGCTGGTGCCTCGTCGAGCGAGTGCACCAGCGAGAAGCGGGGCTTTTTCGCGCAAAAAGCTCGTCGAGTGTACACAAGAATGGCGAGTGTTCATGGTGGCGTACCTCTATCAGTAAGTAGCTTACAAGAAATTGAATGACGCCAGGAGCGCGCTACCTGCCACTCTCCTCTTGTTAACCCTTGTTGTTGTTTTTTTTTTTAACGTAACACTCCTTTTTTCACGCGAGAACGAAAAAGACAGACGGCCATTAAGCGGCAGAATTATTATCGACGATTGCATTAAAAATGAATGTTCCAACAACACTGTTCCCACCAGCTTATCCTCGGATCCTCGTTTATTAAACATCCCGCTAATACGGAGAGATGCTTTCGTAATAGGATAAAAATACATGTTTTATTATCTCGCTAATAACTTTGTTTGAAATTATTCGGCCAGTGTAAAAAAGCGGGTGAGCGTGAAGGGAGCGAATTCAGAGAATCAGGCATTCATAAAGGAAGAGAGGGAGTTATACATAGCTTCCCTGCAGTAGATCAATAATCGACGGACATATTATAAGAATTATGTTCGAAATACCGGAAATACGGGCGCGTAACGATACTAGCGCAAGATCCATTGACGTGCGTGGTAAAAAATGAGCATACTCATCGGCGCAACATGAATATTCGTGCACCGAGAGCACTGAATAATTCGATACTTGTACACAGCAGCACCGGCTGCCTGCGCAAATATCCGAACAACAAAGCAGCCTTCTTGCAGGCTGATATTGTGTCGTACTTTTTTACATGTCCTCTTTCTCTCTTTCTCTTTCTCCCTCGATCTCTGAGTGGCGTTCTTTCCTCTCGAGCGAGAGAACCAAGCAGCGTCGAGCAATGCTTTAATCATTCGCGCAGGATTCCCAGCCGTATTATTCAAATCCCCGAATGCCAGCTTCCATTAATAGAAAATCCCGAAACGAGATTCACTCGTTTCAGCTGAATAGTGAAGTTCCTCGACTGGCAGTGGGAATGTATGTGAAAAGAGTATATACTATTATTTAGTCGGACAGAGTGATAGTGTTAATGACGTGGGTGAAATGGTAGGCTAAGTTGGTCACTATTAAATCGGCGAGGTTTATAAAGTGCATGCACACACATGGACGCATTAGAGAGTACCGATGACCGCGGAGCTTAACTGCTTACAGCGAAGCTTAAATTAGGCGACGGCTCGCACGGGCCTCTCTCCCTCTCTCTCTCTCTCTCTCTCTCTCTCTCTCTCTCTCTCTCTCTCTCTCTCTCTCTCTCTCTCTCTTGATGTCGCTGGAGCGTTAACCAATTTTATCATGGCCGTTAGACATGTAAATTAGGCCGCATACAAAATGAGCTAATGTAAAGCGGAAGCGATCGTATTTAGAGACTCGGCAGTCTCTCCGAGCGACGCTCGATATGCGGAAAGCAGCACACGGGCCAATGCGGCACACGGCACCGCGCGCTTGCTGGACGTTCATGCAATTTCCACCACGAGTTCTCACGAAACGCCGGACATACCTGTTTTTAGAATGGCTGGTTCATGCGACTATACTCGTGTTTGCTTATCAGCTCGAGGGTCACTTCAACTCTCCAGCGAAATTAATCACCCGGCCCGCGGTGCTTGCTGTGTGCGCTCGATAATGTGACTCGGTTCTTTTCCTCAATGAGACTTCGATTTCCCTACCACCTTCTCATTCCAAATGAGAATCCTAGTGTACAAAGGGTCTTGTTGATCGCGTGACACGAATTTCCTCATCGGTGGCTAGAGTCGGTGCAAAGACCAGTCGGCGGCTTGCTGGGATATTTGAACGCGCTCATCGGCCAAGCCTAAACGGTTCGATTAAAGGTGGATTATAACAGTCGGCCGTTCTGCAGAAGGTAGGAAACGATTTCCATTATCGTTAATTGGAGCTTTCTGTGCAGAAGGGGTTCCATGCGGTTGGGGCCTCTGACGGGGCGAAAAGCCCTGGCACACGCAATGAACACTGGCGCTACGGCATTAATCTTTTCTCGCAAGTGACGTTCTCGTCATAGTTGCCTGCCGATATCGTTGCCGTCGGCGGAGACCATTAATAAACACAGATCCGACCAACGATTTCACATCGGTCCTGCCTGGGAAGTCCCCGTGCCGCTTCAACCTAGGCATTTCGCTCGTTGCATCCAAGTCCCGCACACACAAGTTTATACCTCGTAACATAGTTTGCACCGGTGTACGCGGTCAGAATGCGATTATGATTTACGAGCGTGCGGGGAAACCTCTCCCCTCACCTTCGAAACTCTGTTTCCCGTCGGTCGAGGCCTCCCGTTCGATTCATTCTGGCAATAAGCGTCTTCGGAATAGTTTCCATCGCGTCTCAGTAGTTTGACTCTAACAGCCTACCATTAATTATGGACTTCGGCTGGCCTCAGTTTGAGTTGATGTGTACGCTCACATCCATACATTGCATCGGCCACCCGTTTCGCAAGGAATCCCGGCTCTGGAATAAAGTTGCGATCTCCCTCTAAAACGAGCAGATGTTCAGCACGTGTTCGCAGACCGCGGAGAGAGGACGTGTGTACGCCACATCCGGGCAAAAATATCCCGCAGATGGATTTGGCTAAACAATATTGGTCGATGCCGACTGCACCAATATCGTTTTGTAAACATCACTGTCTGAGAATTTGTAACCAAAGCGCATGTCTGCATACGATCTTTTCATTGTCCATGGCGTTGAAGTAGTAGTTTGACATTTTGATAAGCGCAGCCTGAATTGATCGACCGAATGGAGGGTTGAGCGAGTTTAAACTGTTCGATCAGTTCACGCCTAAATGCCAGTTAGGAAATAGCCTCTGGCAGCGATAATGCAACTATTATGTCTGCGGCTCCACGCTTCATTTGGAATCTCGAATAAAATCACACAATTAGAACCTCTCCCTGTCTATTCCTGTGGAGTGGCATTGTCGGTGTCCACTCCTGGAAAAGGATAAAGTTAGCAGTTTTCGTAATAACTACATAAAATGTAAAACTGATGTGGACTGGCCACAGTAGAATGGGACAGTTTGAACGAGCCCCGTACATCTAACTGCGGTGACATTAAACTCTCATATATCCACTGGCATGTCTGCTCACTATTATTTTCTTCTACCTCTTTAATTCACATTTTCCCTTTTCTATACTTAGAGAGACCACTGCGAGGTTCCCATTCCATGTCTATATCCCTCATTACAACTGCTAATTTTATCTGTTAGCGCTCTTTATGGACATCCTAGTCGACTGACAAAGCCCACCCACCTCGCCCGGCACTGCCTTCCCAGTAATAATCCATAACACGTGTTGCCAAGGACTTCTATTGACCCCAGAGTCGTACTACTGACTGGCGCAGAGATCGCTCGACCAAACGGAGGGTAGACATTCTTTTTAACCTAATAGAATTTACCAGAGCAGAGGTAATTTACGTTTACCACATTCGGCATAACCCGAATCAATCGAGCTCACCGCTTTCATTCTTGCCTTTATTCCTTGATCGTCCGACTTTCCAATATTGACGAAATTCCACGTTAGCTGAATTTCGACTCGCTCGCAGTATTAGAACCCTGGTCGGAAGAAATCCGGTCTCCCTTCTCTCGCTGGAACTCGCCCAAGATTCGAGCAGTCAGCTAATAAGTTCGGATTGGTGGAACTATGAATTCCCAGCATCGCTTACGTATTTGAACAGAAGTATGAGATAAAAGGTTTGTTTTTTTTTTAGACGGTCGAGAAAAGAGTGAAATAAGATCAATGGAAAGCAATTTTTAATCAGTTTTATTTACGTTCACATGAAAGACGTTCGAAACTAGAAGGAGTTAAAAATTGAGTGTGGTGTAATGGATTTTTAGTTGATGGAGGGGAAGTAGAATCGGTAGAAGTTCGGGGAGTGATAGGCGAAGCGGCTCTGGTGGTTGTAGAATAGAAACAGAAGAGTTACCATACCCTTGGCAATAGGGAGGGTTCTTCCTGAGAAACGGCACTTCCCTTAAACTGGCGGATAGAGGAAAGAGCAGGATAGGTGGGTGGGCGGTGTGGCAGGGAGAGAGGAAAAGGACGGGCGAGCGAGAGTGGGCGGATGGAGTTGGCGTTGAAGTTTCTCGCGCTACTTCCCAATTCTCATCTCTTCGCCGCTAGAGAACTTCTTCCTCCCTTACCAATTTCCGGACTCCTACTACACTGTGCTAGGCTCATTCGGGCGTTTCCCGAAGACGACGAGTTACAGGTTAAAGGCTCCTCGTGTGCTAAGAGCCGCGGCAAGGCACCGTTTACTTTTCTCCTTCGTTCTCTTCTATCGACACGTGTGCCGCGTGTCGTGACTTCTTCTTCTCGCGTCGACACGCATACTGAAGAAGGGGCGCGCGCGCGCGCGCGTGGCAGTGCAGCCTCTTCTATCCGATGGTAAAAGTGGGCTGCTAGGCCAACTCAAACGCAAAGCTGGGTAATCCCAAGCAAATATCTCGGAATCAGCGATAGTTCGGCTAAGTTACGGCTGAACAACTCTTTCCTGCGCTTTCGCGGATTCTGGGTTATCGCGCATAATATATCATCCCTTACTCCGGAGTGCCCTATCGCTTGGGAAGGACGCAGCCCGTGGAAAGTCCTTCGGGAGAAGAAGAGATAGGGGATAGTCAATGCAGCTAGCTCTCCTTCTTCTCGGATTCCGCTTCATCTCCAACTTGGCGCTCGTCGGAATCATTTTTACCGCACACTCTCACGCGAGACCGCTATTTCTAAAGCACCAGGGAAGATCATTCCTGCTGCTCTCCCATTTCCCTTTTCTCCCTTGGTATGAGCCGCTCCGCTCTTTCCTTCCTCGTTCTTTTATTTCACCGCGGAGAGTTGAAAAGCGAGAGACCAGTATGTGTGCTCACCTTCAAGGAAGGAAGAGAGGAACCTTCTAGTTTCCTCGTACGCTTCCTTCCTACCGTGGAAGCTGGACCATTACGTGTCGGACCTTCACGTCCGTATAAATCGCGGGTATACTGTCGCCGGGAAAATGTAGGTCAGCGATTGGATTTCAACGGATGGCTGCCGAGTGAGTGAGATAGAAGGGGCGAGTGGGAAGGTATGGAGGAGCCAAGTTGCATATTGCAGCAATCTGCCGAGCCACCGTCTAGCTTCCGGGAGCTTCAATCTGCATCTGCGAGCGACATATTCGATACGGGCCGCGACGACAGGATCGAGTAACTCTCGTCGAAAGTCTCTCTCTTGCTCTCTCTTGCTCTCCCGCTATCCCCCAAGGTATTCCAGATGGCATATCGCGACTTAGAGCCACGGAAGCGGAGAAAGCCGGTAATAGATCATGCTAGTCCGCCGGAACATCGAGCCGCAATTAATTAACACTACCAACTGTCTCCTACTGCTAGGCGAACTTCCGTCCGCTCTCGCCCGAGTGTCTCGGCCATTTTGCAATAAGAAATTCGTGAATTGTTTCACACGTATCTATCACACGGTTCAACACCTCTCGTGTCCTTGTTATCAACTAGCTCGAATGAATATATAATAAGACCGTCCAGCGAAGAGTTAAGCGATCTGTCACGAAATATAACGAGTGGCTAAGATTCGAGGCCATAAAAAGCAAGTTGATCCATTGGAGCTTGGAAGTAACAGGCGTCCGCGAAGAAAAGGGCATTAGAGTTTCAATCGGAGTTGGCTAAGTGGATCGTTTACCTCCATCGCCTGCAGGGAGTATTAACCCTTAAACGAGACAGTAGCAGGGAAGCGTTCTCCCACTTTTCCTTCGAGGTGATTTTATGCAAAGCACAGAACTTTCGAATTTATTAACTCGATGTGGACGATGCTCGGCCAGTATTAGTTTCCCAGCCATGGGGAGGAATATTGGACGCTGAGTGGATTTTCGTGGCAGCTTCAATCGCGCTAACAATATTTCGCGGCGCGTTACTTTCCGCGGATTCAAAGTTTGCGCGCTGCAGACTTGTTCTGCTCTGCTCCGCTCCGCTCTAGAGGTCAAAGTTGATTTTGCTCGCATGCAAATTGTGCGCGCCAGTTGAATACCGAACTCTCTCTCTCTTCCTCTCTCTTTCCCTGGGGCTTCGCAGCCGCCTCCAACGTGCCGCCCACCGCCGCCGCCGCCGCCGCCGCCGCGACTTTATGGCTAGTAGTCCCCCACCCTAATAATGTTACAAGTTACGGAATTTTGTATGATTTATGACTGGCGTTTTACGGGCGGCTCGCGTCAGCGAAAGCTCCGTAAATTCAATCCGAAGCTCTGTCTAGCGTCGCTTTATTTTTCCACTAATGCCAAAGCCACCACAACCCCCCTTTCAACCCTACCGAGCGACCCACTGCGGTTACCAGGGCCGTGAAAAACTTTTCGTATATGTACGTTTAAATTGTCGCCGGCGATATCAGAAGGCCTCAGCCAGCAGCGCTTTTGTTCGTCTCTCGTTGACGGAAAATGACACCGCGCTCGTGAAACAAGAGGCTCCCGATAATCCGACAAAAGCGGCGACTGTAAACGCATTCGGTGCGCGCATGTTGCACGTGTGCCGTCGCCGCCGCTGCCGCTGCCGCCGCCGCCGTTTCGCTCTGGCTCTCTCCACTCTGCTCTACTTCCGCGGCGCACGTTGAACGTCATTCCCCAGCTCTATTCTCTTTGCCACACAGTGGTTTTCGGTGACTGCCTCCAATTTTCGTTTATTCGCCCCCGGATTTTTCCGTCCTCGCCGCCACCGAGCACACGGCCGACTTCATATTTTTGTTTCCCACGAGCGAAACGGCCCGGGCGGGCGCCCCTATCTTTTTAACGCTCCGTCGGACGACTTGGCAACGCGCGAGCGCGTCTAGATAGTTTTCGAATCGATCAGCCGTACTCTCAACTAAGGCTCGAGAGAGCGTCGCTTCCATTGGAATTCGAATTCGCAGTGCAGGGATTTTTCGGTGCACGACATCGGAGTGACTCGGGGGTGAAAAGCGTGCATGGTAAAGAATATCGTGGGAGTCGGCATGGTGACGCGGCGATAGGAGCAAAAACATATTCCATTTCTGGTACGCAGCTTATTCGTAGCTTCAATCTTCCAGCCTTATCCGTCCACGCACCAGTAGACGACGAGCTTGTGTATATCTCTCTCTCTCTCTCTCTCTCTTTCTCTCTCGTTCTCTCCTTCTCTATTTTCCCTTGGCACACTCGCGAGGATATGGGGGAACTGAATACAGCCGTTTGCACTGGAGAGTGGCAACCACTCTTCCGGCATTCGCCACTCGATCTTCAATT
This sequence comes from Ectemnius lituratus, assembly GCA_910593735.2. Taxonomy (NCBI): domain Eukaryota; kingdom Metazoa; phylum Arthropoda; class Insecta; order Hymenoptera; family Crabronidae; genus Ectemnius; species Ectemnius lituratus. The sequence goes on from OU343041.1 coordinate 12,371,705, forward strand.
TCGTCCTCCATATACAAAATCCCGGCAGCATCCCGGCAAGGGAGTCGAGCCATTCTCCGTTATTCGCCCTCTTTCTTCGAGCCAACACTCCGAGCTAGCCGGGCTCGAGCAGGTCTTGACTTCTCCCGGTGCGCAGGATTGCGTCGCGACGCAACATATCTGAACGAAGAAGGACTTCTGCCCTCAGCAGGAAGCATCCGCTGGACCACTCTATATTCGCGCGACGACTTCCCCGCCCATCGGATTTGCTCGTTCGGCGAGAACTTATTTGCCATATTCTTTGCAACATCCACCGAGATATAGAGCTGCCTTTCCGCCTGTACAGTCGGAGAATTTCTCGGCCGATTGGAACCACATATTCCAGCTGCCTGGACCACCGGAGAGAGGACCCGACCGTGTGAATGCCAACGACTCTCTATTCGTCTGTATCCTCTCGAGTGATCGCGAAGAGCAGCTCGTTTTTTCAAAGTATTTCTCTATTCGGACTACTGGCGTGTGGCCCACTTCACTACGTTATTCTGACTACCTCGGCTTATCCTGCTAATGGCAGGGAATCCTTTAGTTCAACGAATTCCACCAAGTGGCTGATTGATTCCGAAACTAGTAACGGGGCGCCCCTTACCGAACTATCGAATCAATCGTGACCTCTTTTCACGCGAGAGCTATTCAAAGAGCTCGCATACTATTCGCATCTTCTTCTCTACTCGGTAATACAACCTTTTCTATCGGTGGATATCCTCATCGAGCGAGCTCTTTCGCTAGTTTTCGAACCCGCGAGTACTCGAGCTATCGTGTGTTACATATCTACTTTTCGAGTTTCCTTGCTTTCATCGGCGTTTCCGCCACCGACTGGAAAGGAAGGGAGTGGCATTCGCAAATTTGCGCGGGCTTTCCAAGTTTATTTAGCGAAGAGGCGAAAAGGATTCCTGGCGGTCCTGGTGATTTTCTCCGGACGAGAGAGGCCGATTGGAGTATGATGAAAAATAAACGAAGACCGACAGGCAAAAAGACAGAGGTAGTGTGGAGGGCAAAGAGAAAAATATCGGGACTCCGCTTGATAAGGATTTTCAGGGATCGAACGCAGCAGCCAATTGCGCAGCCGGTCCCATCCAATCTGACGTCTCCTACCTCTGATTCCGACCTCGCAGATCCTGTCGTTCGACGGGTGTTGCTCTAGCCAAATCTCTTTCCCATTTCCCCTCGGCCATTTACTTTTAGCACCGGGCCCTACGTGCTCGCCGCTCTCGTTTCCCTTTTTACGTAATGAGTAGAGCAAAGTCTCTGCTACTGCAGTAAACCCTGTGCTTTTTCGGATCGGCGACTGAAAGAGGTGGTAGTCGGGGATGATGCCGGGGGACGGGAACGAGAGAGGGTGGAGCGAGTGGTGGCTCCAGTCTGATCAATCCTAATCGAATATCATTCAACGCGCATGAGGAAAGTGCTCACTCTAACCGATTACACGAAGACGTGCCTTGCTACAGAGTCCATTACACCAGGTACTCAGTGCCTAAGGGGTGGATATTGCACAGACTAAAAGTCGATCGTACACGCAGTCAGTTTCCAAATCATCCGTAAGGATTTAATCAACGGTTGCCTTTTGTTATTCGCCCCCTGGTTACGCGATATTCCTGCTAGGTTCGCTTTCCCCGTCGATCGCTAAGCAAAGGTAGAAAGCAGAGAGGTAGGCAGCGGAAGTGCGGAAGAGGAGGCCCGGCAATTGAATCGGTTTCACCCAATCAACGAAGCCGTTAATACCAATCACCAATCCTTCCCCTCGCAGTGCCGAGCAAACGATCGGACTAATTACTGATCGGGATAAGGCGCGCAGTGGATAAGGCCAGACCAGGCCAGGCAATATGTGCACGGCTATACCTCTCATCCCCGTCCGTTCCTCCGCTCCTTCATCCCCTTCTCTTCTCCTTGTTCGTTCTACCTATACTATTCCTTGTCCCTTTCCTGAAATCAGGTGGCAGTGACAGGAGGTGCACGCATGCGTCCTGACAAGGTAGCATATAGTTAGTGCCTTGAAAGGCAGCACTGGGAGAGCTTGCAAGGATAGAGCGAGGGATAGGGAAGCTGATAGGTGTACTGTAGTGGTGGGTAAGCAAGTAGACAGGGTGGTATATGTAGAGGCTCGAGGAAGGACTTGAGGTTCTCGAGGGAGGAATCGTAGGGGGTCGTGTAGGGAGGGTTGGTTGGAAGGAGCGAGAGAGGCTGAATGAAGGAGGAGAAAGGGTTTCCAGTGCGCGATAACGACCGGCATCAGCAACGTCGCTTGGTAGTCCTGCAAGGCTAATGCAAGCCAGAAGTAGAAAGGGAAAGACTAGGGCGGCCGCTCGAACCCATGCAGTAGGACTAGTACTATACGTCAAGACAATAAGTGCCATTAAGATAACAGTGGAAGGACTGAGATAACCCCCGCATGAATCCCCGCGTGCCCCTCACCTGCTAATGGGGGATTCCATTTTATTCCTTTGCTATTTTTGCCTCATTCGCTGGAATTCGTTGGAATCCAAGGGAGCTTTAGTTTTCGGTAATGATAGGATCGGCCTTGCTAGCAGGCCTTCTCTTGGAGGAAAGATTACGGGGAAATAGGGGATTCAATTTGCAGCTGCGTGGGCGAATAGTCATTAGTTCGGTTACCAGGCTTTCCCGTCGGGCGAGTGGCGAACTCGTTTACAGGTGTCCCATAAACGGGCTTCTTTTGTGAGCGCGCTTCCCTGTGCGATGCGTCAGTCTTTGCACAGGCTGGATGGCAGCGGTGCGCGTTCGCAGAGGAAGTGAGCGATGGGAGAAGCTTGGATTTTATTGTTGCGGGGCCTCGCATTGTTCCTGGCTTGGCTTGCAGTCTGCGCTAATGACAATGATTAATATTGACCCACGTGCACGTCGTCGGCGGTAGGGTAATACAGTCTCTGGCGTCCCTCTTTCCAAGAGGGAGACATAGTGGGTAAACTTTAGTGTCTGTCTACCCTGGCTGCACCGCAGTCCTCGGGGATTCCGCGGTTCGTCGACACGACAACCCCTGTCAAAAGTTAAGATATCCGCCGGTGTAGTTCGATCGCAGCCCGACTGCATCAACCCTCTTATCAGTCACACTTGCTATTCGAATAATTTAAAGCACCTCCATCCGAAAGCCATTCCCTCTCGCCGCACCCTCCTACCACTCTCACACCGAATATTAAGATGGCCCAGTGTTTCACCGCACTCTGTTTATGTAGCATGCAAATTACCCCGATTCCCTTAAACGATACAGAGTACGGTGAGGGAGAGAAAACGGATATTACCCAGAGGAGGAGCCATCCGCCGCTCGGCCGTTTCTCACGAAGAATTCGGCTTTTCCGGCAGAAATTGCCACCGCCATTTCCGAAGGTAGGGGCCAGCCTTATCAAATTGAGGTCGCTCGCCCCTCCTCTTACTCCTCCTCACCCTCCTCGCTCAGTACTAATTTCCAGCACGGTCTCTGCTCTCAGCATCCGAACATCTGTGTGCTTGGTGGTCGTGGTCGCAGGATGTACGCAATGGTACATTATTAATGTACCTATGCTGGGACGGGGTGCAAGTCCGGCGAATCAATATGGGACTAATTAGAAAAAGGTTGTGGGGGGGGGGAGGGGGGTGAAAGGACGAGGGTGGTCCAGTAGTCGTGGAATAATGCAGTGTGCTCCGCTATAAGTGGCGTAGTCATAAACGAATACAAGCACAGTGAACCCGAAGGCCCAAAGGGAGATCTACGATGATCCGGCACTGGAGTGCCTGAAGGTCTTCTAGGTCGTTAATTATACAAGTACTGTACTAGCCCGTACTCACACGGCGCACTTTTGCTGACGCGAATACTATACAAGCAAGCGGGAGTGCGCGTTTAAGCTTTATTACCGGCTCCCTCCGGGAGAGAGAGAGAGCGACGATACACCTCGTTTAAAGTGGCGTGCACTGTTCACTTTTAATTTCTCTCGCCGTCGTCGCTGCCGCCACTGCTGCCGCTGCTGCTGTTGCTGCCGCTGTACTTCTCGGGGACCTCGCATGTCTCCGAGAGCCCTTGCGCCGCCCTTCGCCTTCTTGTTTCCCCATCAACGATAGCTGCTACTGCGTATGTACGTAGACCGTTTTATAGTGTCGTTTCAGTACCCGCTCGCTATTTTCGACTTCATTAGAGCCCCGCTACCAACCGCGGCGCCGATGTTTATCCAACCCCGGTCATAAATCTTCGTGCAATTCACGTCGCGATTGTAATTAGCGGCAGTATACGCGACTTCCGATACTCGCGGCGCGTGTCACGAAACTCCCGATTGAGTCTTCCGTTTCGCGATCACTCTCCCTTTCGACCTATCCAATTTCCAACACCCTACTAAATTGGCCCGTCTAACTATAATGTGAATCGAGCTTTTATAAGACCGAGGAACTTTCCAGATTCCTCATCGGCTAGGAGGGGTTCAATTTGAAATTCAATTTGTTTAACTAGTAGCATAGTATTTCGGGGTAAAGGAGGCAAAGGAGAGACAGAGTTGAAGCGGTATCTGTGTCAGCGCTCACGCTTTAAAGCCATTATTCATGGGGTCGCGGACGCATCAGCTTTAATCGCAAGAACTTTAATCACGCGATCCTAAAATTATCTTTCCACGAGTAGTAGAGTTGAGGCGAGGGTGGGCGCGGCAAGGAGCGTCAGTCTCGAAGGTTAAATCCAACGATAATCTGAGAAAGCTGCGGGAGAACGGGGGAGGGGAAATAGCTCGCGTTCTCGACTGACGGAGTAGTTTTTCCGGGCCGTCATATCGGCTAGCCGTACCTCCAACTTATCCTAACAATGCGGAGGAAGAATCCTGCCGTTCGATGGAATCTAACGAATCGAAGTTTGTCTCTCGATTTTCACTGCTTTCCTTGCTGGGGTGAGATCGATTAGTATGCCAACGAGATTCCAGAAGCGTGCATCGGGAATTCGATTCTAATCGGCGAACACGTGTCGGAGCATAAGCGGGCCGAGACAGTTTCAATGGGAGCCTGTTACAGATGACTGCTCCGGCGAGCGGAGTATGCATATCGTGTCACCAGCCAAGTGGATACATACATACATGCACTGCCGAGTTGCTCGCGGGATATGTATTATACGTAGACGTAGCCTGCCGGCAGAAACAGAAGGAGTCTTGGGAGATTTATAGGTTCGTGCTAGCTGGCGTGGCAATGTCCGCTCGACAAGACATATTCGCCAAAGAAACGAAGAAGCTTGATTTTCAAAAGAAATTACTACTCTTCTACTCTGATCAATATTTGCCTTAGTAAATATGTAAGTTAGACAGGTTTCTTTTATAGTGAAACATACCACAGACTTTCTATTCCTGTTGGATGCTTACTCTGGGAGATCAGAGCGTATCGTATTCTCTCGGAAAGAACGGCCTGTTTATCAGAGGGCGCTCGGCAAATTCGCAGTATTTGCTCGGGCTCCTGAAACGGGCCGGAGATTAATTCGCAGTAAACGCTTGGCGATCGAGCGGCCGCGGCGCATGAATCACGGGGGCGCTCGGAAATCGAGCCGTGTAAACTAATGAATCGCTCGGTGTAGTTGGACCCTCTGATAACGGACAAATGAAGAGCACCTGGAGCCAGTAGAGCGCATCGCTGTACAACCGGTTAATTTACAGTCTCGCATGCGTGTGTGAGGAAAAAAAGCGCAAACTCCATTGGCGGTGATCAACAAGCGCGGCTGGTCGTCCTGGCTGGCGGGTGTGCCCGGTTGGTTGGCTGTCTGGCTCAGTGGGTCATGAGCTCGCAAACTGCCTCGATCTCTCGCCCTCTCCATTAAAACTTTCGCGTCCCTAGCATCGGTTCTCCACATGCTGCTGGCTTTCTCGTAGAGTTTAGCGGCACTCGCTAAGGAAGCCACCACAAGCATCGAGAGATGACGAGGCACGGATAAGGCACACTGATAAATGCTCTACCGAGAGCGTCTAGTTCCCGCAGAGGGTGGTAGGTAGAGAGTTGAGAATGAGAGGGGTTTGAGGATAGGGGAAGAATCGTCTTGTAGCCGAGGAAGTGCTGGGCGTTCCAAGTTTCAAGCCCTTAATTGCTTTTTAAAACTTTCAAGTTCGCCTTGGTCCTTCCCTTCGCCTCTTCCTCCTCTTCTCGCACCCCCTTTGCATTCTAGTATGGAATGTTCAATATTAGTTTTCCCTATCGGGTACGCAAACACGATCGGCAGCAGGAAGGATCTGCCTGAGGGGCTGGACCGATCTAGTCGGGACCAAGGAGAGATTGGGAGGATTGCCGGCGAGAGACAGTCAGCCGTAACGATAACTAGACTCTTCGGTTTTTCCGCTCGAAGCAATTAATCTTTCCACCAAAGAAGGTTCGCAGCTGCTATTATTGTTGGTCTTCGATCTGTCGGCTATTGCTTTATCTATTCCCAAGGCGCGCGTCTGTTTCGTAGTTCTTTTCTTGATCGAAAGTCCGCTCGGCTAGCTCCGGAAAGTGACCGGCCTTCCACTAAAAAAATGTATTTTATATCAATCTATCTTTTTGTCATTTTTTCAACTTTCATGAATTGTTCATAAATCCATTGCTTAAGTATCAAAATGAATAGAAAGCATGAAACCAGTGGCAGAAATGCCGGAATTGTACCGAAAACAATCAGAAACGCCCTCCTGATTCGATGATCCGGTCTGATTTAGGCGGTTTTTTCTACGTTTTCTAGTCTTCCCGACATTTTCCGGGGCTGAAATTTGGTGGGGGGTGTTTTCTTGCATCAAGGAAGAAGTGATATAAATTCCAGACCCCTAGCTCAAAATTCATTTTTTCGCAAATTTTTGCATATGTACCCCTTCACAAATTTTCGATTTTTCGAAGGTTCTGGGACTTCGACGAATGCATGATTTTTCGATTGTTTGAGTCTCAAAACGGATAGAAAACATGAAACCAGTGGGAGAAATGCCGGAATTCTACCGAAAACACATGGAAAACGAATCCTGAAAAATTCATTTTCGAGGTTTTTCCCATGTTTTCCATACTTCCCGACATTTTCCGGGGCTGAAATTTGGTGGGGAATGTTTTCTTGTATCAAGGAAGAAGTGATATAAATTCCAGAGCCCTAGCTCAAAATTCATTTTTTCGCAAATTTTTCCATATGTACCCCTTCACAAATTTTCGATTTTTCGAAGGTTCTGGGACTTCGACGAATGCATGATTTTTCGATTGTTTGAGTCTCAAAACGGATAGAAAACATGAAACCAGTGGGAGAAATGCCGGAATTCTACCGAAAACACATGGAAAACGAATCCTGAAAAATTCATTTTCGAGGTTTTTCCCATGTTTTCCATACTTCCCGACATTTTCCGGGGCTAAAATTTGGTGGGGAATGTTTTCTTGCATCAAGAAAGAAGTGATATAAATTCCAGACCCCTAGCTCAAAATTTATTTTTTCGTCAATTTCTGCCTTCAAAAATGTTCGATTTTTCGTGAATTTTTTTACTTGGTACGCCTGTTGAATTAAAGAGGAACAGTGAAAAGCCTGTCGCTTTTATCCTATCACCGGAACTTTCATCTCTTCTCGATCAGCCTTCGGTGTTGTGTATCCTGCCAATTACCGTAGGCGCCGATAATTGGTCCTCTCTGCTTTTGCGCCATAAATTGGCCTGTGTTTCGATTGGGAGGATAAAGTGACATTCCGCCGAGTTCGAAGAGATTTATTTCGGGTTCGCACTCGGGGCACGTGCGGTTATTTAAGGTCCTCGTATCACCGAACAGAGGATACGCGTTTAATCTCCATATCGATACATATTGCATGAGTCTCGCGTGGCTCTTGAGCCAAAGGTCCATTGAGATATTGGGGGGCTGGTTGAAAAGCGTTAGGTTGCGAGGAAGGGGCGTGCGGCCAGCAGCGAGAGGAGGCAAGAGCGAAGGGTGGATGCTCGCTCGAGTTTTACGCTCGAAAATCCTGGGGTGGATCGGGACGAACGGGAAGCAAAAGTGAGATGGCGAGGGGTTGAGGGAGGGGTGAGTGGGTAAGGGTGGAGAAGACCGGAGACCTTTTAAGATAGGGGTTTTCACGGAGTCATTTGCTCCGCGCAGCAAGCGATATCTTTTGCTTTCGAAATTGGAGCACGCCCCCTTGAATCGAAGAGGCCGCAGCAAAAGGTTAATCGCGAGGTAAGCTTTCGAGTACAAAAGACGCGCTCTTGCGCGCGCTTCTCCCGCTGGCAAAGGAGGCGAAGGCACAAGGCAAAAGGGAGAAACGACACAGAGTACAGAGACAGAGGGAACGAGAGAGGGAATCCTGCTGGCTTGCACGCGAACTTATATAGAACGGGAAATTTACTTTTGACAAAAGGCTTTTTCACCCGATCCATTACCGGCACTCGGAGGCCCCGGCGAATCCACCACCTCCTTTATACTCTGTCTCAATTTTTAACTCTCTCGTTAATGGCCGCCCACATAATTGTTACATAGTACTCGCGGATTTCACTCGCGAACGTTTCTCTCCTCCTAGCAGGAAAGCAATCTCGGTGCTTCGCTAAAGGGAAGGAGCTTCACAAAAAACGCAATTAGGTGCCATCGTAAAAGGCGCGTTTCTTTCAATAAACTGCCGCGGGTTGTGGACGCTTAACTGGAAGAACCGTAGCACGGTGGCGGGCTAAATCTCCTCCAGTGCCACTGTTGGAACAGCCGAGCCATTTCCTCGCATCGCGAGTGACATCTTTAACTTTCCAAATGGGATCTTCGCTCCCTCGGATACCTCCACTCTATTGGAAAGGTTAATCGCGAGCTACGAGTCCTTCCACCGACTGATACACATTCTCTCCCCTCTGCCTTTTCGTTGGTTCCTGGCAAGGCTTGAGTAGCACACTTCTGCCCAAAAGATTTTCACGTTTCGAGGGAGGAGCGCGAACTTTCTTAAATGAAGAATAACGCTTCCAGCGTGCCTGCCAAGATATTTCCACTTAACCGAACATTCTCATAGTCCTTCCTCTCCTTTGCCTCCGTCACCGGGAAATTGCTCTATTCATTTTCCCTCTAATCCACCGGACGTTACCTTCCCCCCTGCAAGCTCTTGTCTTCATCGCTTATTTTCCCAGCCTCTGCTCTTGCAGTCTGTTCGCCAGTGTCAATAGCCGATTCATGCTCGACGACTCGAATTTTTCAAGTCTTTTCGGCGTCTCGACGAGGGAGGGTTGATTCGCCACTCAAGACAGAGGGGGAGGCCCGGGACGTCCATCAAGATCGGTTATCCCATATGCGGCGAATTTAATTTTCATGATGATATGCCGAGAGCTAGATAAACAGAGGGTGAAGCCATGGCTCGTGGGAGTTGGGACGTGGAAAAGGGCAGGGCTCGTTGGGCACATGACGTCGTCAAAGGTTCGCTCTCCACCGGAATGGCCGATAGCGTTGGATCGCGTGATTTCGTCGGGACTTCTCACGCGATACCTATTTCCTTCCATCGACCTTCCATCTATCGGCCTCTTTGTAATCTTTCGATCTGTCGGGATATTTGGGTTAGGCGCTCGCTCTACCTATCCAGACCTATCCAATTCGAGTAAACGGGCGCCCGATTGTCTCAAGCCGAGCCAAATAAAAGTAGGTGCGGGCAGGTGGCTCTGCTCAACGATTATCGAAAAAGCTACCTCCATTCCTTAAACACTATCTAGCACCCATTAATCCCATCGAATTATACAAATTCTTGTTCGTTTCTGACCCATTTCGATCGACTACCACCTTCTTAAAAAGATCGCAAATTACTTCGAGGATTAGCAGGAAATTGTTTCGAACATAGCTGAGAACTATCACGCGTGCCTTAACGCGTGGATAAGATAGAACGATTTCGTTCTATCTTCGAGCTAAATCAGAGGGAGCTGCCTAGGTTCGGATCGTCAATTAGCAGGGGTCAACGTTCCCTAGCGAGAAAGGGGTGGCCGGCTGCAATTATCGATTAAAAGAGCGAGTGCACTGCCATGCAGGGGGGGTATTTCTCATAACCGTGATTACTTGAAGACGCCCGCCGATAAGGTTCGGCTTGGAGCGGCAGCCTGCTGAAATATTAACGAGACTGCATCTGGTGGTGCACGCGGATGGTGGTCGGGCCCAATCAAGTGCGATTGTTCCGAATTGTAAGTGGCCGTAGAATTTGAACCCTCGAACTTGGCACGCAGTGCAGATCGATATGCGTGTTTCGTGGTCAGAGTGGAAGCGAGGCTCGCACGCGCCTCCACAATGTCCCTCCCTTCTTTTCGGGGGTGGACCGCCGGCAGAGATTATTATTGCCGCACGCAAAGTGGCATCGATTCCACCCTGCACACTGCACCACAGCTAGAGCGCGGCGCGCGGCCGCACACATAAATCTTCTTGCAGACGAAAATGCAGCCAGTTTGATTATGCTGGTGCACTCGCGCGTGGGAAACCACCGAGCTGGTGGTGTGTCCAGTGTGTTGGGGGAGGGGAGCACACTCCTACCAAAAGCACCATTACTTCTCTTATCGGGGGAAATACTTGTTCCACGTGAACTCGTGACAAGTGTATCAGCATCCGCCGGACGTAATCTTATTACCAGCAGTGATTAATGGCTACCGTGTTTGCCAGTATATATGCCGAAGTTACAAGAGCACCAGTTTCCCTTTTCATTTCGCTCGTTTACACCGTCACCCCCGATTCATTTCGTGCGACGGATAAAAGGCTGCAAATTTCTTTGGACACTCGCACAGCTCCTTGGTAGAATTTAATGAGGCTAGAGCGCGGGACAAGGGTTGTAGTAATTCGTTAAGGGTGGGGAAGCCTGCCAGGTAGTACGTGTTCCCCGTTTGGAGGCCTGCCAGCCACGCAGTGCAAAGATAGCTTTCACCAGGCTAACATCGTCGCTTCGCTTCTGCGAAGATGAATTGCAAATGAACGAGGTGGAGAGCAACCCTTAATCCAGAAGTGTGTCACGTCCAGAGTGTACGATAAAATCGCACCTCCTGCTTCTGGATCACTATGAATCCGTTGGCAGAAATTGCTATCTATAGCTCTGCCATAAGGCAGGATCGCTTGCTATTCTGGACTCTTTTCTTTTTTTTTTTGCGATCAGGGGGTCAGATGGTGGACCGGTCGAAAGGGGTTAAATTAAAAATTCTCGGTCGAGCTGCCCGAGGTTCCTGTGGAATGCGAAGGTAAAGGGTAGTTATGCTCGGGGTAGGAGAGGGTTGCTCGCCGAAGGCCCGAAGCTTTACGGCCAGCAGGGTATAAAAGGCGCTCTTTGTAGCTCGGGGCTAGGGTAAGAGGCGGGGGGATGCGGGGAGGGTCCTTATCGATATTTTGCCGATAACAAAAAGGAACGAGGCACCAAGCTTGACTCCGTCATGCTCCTTTGTGTTACAGAACGACACGATGCAAGTGGTCTGGCAATATCACGTGGAGGAGCCGGTATCAGTAGCCGGGGTACTGCCGCAACACGGAGCTGTTCGAGGATCAAGGCCGCTCTATCTCGTGCAAAGGGATGCCCAGCCAAGGCGCAGCTCGCGCAACCAAGAAGTCGAGCCACCCCTTCAAACCTGGGACATATTGAACCAGCAGGTCAGTACCGCTATCATTTGTCCACGTCTACTAGCCGTTCCGGCCCGATCAATTATCATCGGACTAGTGGGTGAGAACCCGCCTGCCTTTCCCCCCCCCCCCCCCCCACTCCTCTCCCTTTCTCATTCCCACCCCATATACCTTCACGGTTCGATCGTGCGTCAACCTATCGGTGTATATCCCGTGGGCGTCAAATTGCCCTATAATGCGCTGCAGCGTGTGTAATATGATTATAGCAGGCGTGAAAAAGAGGATAAGATGGGGGTTATTCTACCGACACGTTAATCCACCCACCTTGCTTGATAGTAGTGTTAAAGTCCACCTCCTATTATATGTACACTCACGAGGAAGAAAAAATCGATTCCATTGGAGTTAAACGGGAGGCTGAGCTCTCAACGGGATAAACAACTCGGCTCTGATACGAAAGAAGTCTGAGTCCTAGTCTGTTGGTCTCAATCGATGCGCGCACTGTATGCCTTGCTTCGTTGTCCACGTTGCCAGGCTAATGCACTTAGGGTGCGACAGTTGGCGAGAATTGATGGCCAACGTTATTGCTGGCAACACGTGACACTGCTGTTCCCCTTTGCACCACCCCCGGGGGAAAGTTAATATTCATTAGAAAAGCGTGGAAATTCGCGCAGGCCTCCGGACGATCACAGAGTTTTAATTAGAGTTCGAGAAGTAGTCGCTCTTCTTGTTGCAGCCAATGTAATATTAAAGGCTGGATTCCTCTCCGGTGCGCGCTTGTCGGGAAGAAAGCGTTCCAGGAAGATCGGAAGAGAGTCTTCTTGGTCGACAGTATATGCGCACCAGGACGATGGCCTGTTTTAATTTCTAATGACTCAATCATAGTTTCCACGGCACAAAGCGCTCGTAGAGCTCGGTGTGTTCGGACTTTAACCCTTTTGCGGTTTGCCAACATCATATGTTGTTGACGAATGCAATATTTAAATAGTTTTCATGGAATAACGCGTGTTGGACTAACAGAAGGATAGCAAATAGTGTAACGCGGAGAGGGTTAAGGGTGGGTGGCGGATTACAACGAGGTATTCGCGAGAACAATGTTGCATTGGAGAATAGGGTGGTGTTCTCGTGTTTCTCGGTCGAGTTAGCAGCAGTTTTTCCGCCGCCGCAAAACACTTTCACGAGCGCTGGTTGTGCAGTTGTGCTTTTGTCACGTGTTGTCGGCCTTTCCGACACGTGTGCCTATACGAGAGAATAGTGGTGATAGTAGGGATCGAGCCAGGGTTGTAGTCGTGTAGTGTGGAAGCCGGCGAGGATGCTATCCTAGTTGAAAGCCAGAGAGTCGACAGTGTGGAAGCGAGCGGGTGGACTCTCTCGCTTTGCCGCTTGCCGCTTGCACGTGAGATGAATGTTCGAACGCATTTAACGTTCGGCTCGTACGAGTGGATTTTTATCGGATGCAAGCCGCGAAGCATTGTGCCGGGAATTTATGGGGTGCATAAATCTTAACCGGGTCACATCCGGCAAAAACTATTCGTTCATTAGCGTCGCCGGGTCATAGATTATATGGTGCTGGCGGTGGACGCTATCGCCTCGCATCGGACAATGCTAATTCCGTGTCAACGTGCGCCTTGCTTATAGCTTATATCCAGTCGAATTAACATCCCTCCTTGCTATCCCGCGGGAACCCCAGACTATACGGATCATTAGCCCGCATTAGAAACAGCTGATATTCCATGCGAGAATCTCGATCGCTTTCGCGCATTCATAAACCTCAGCGGAGTAGCAGTGCGAAACCAGCCCGAAAACACTGGCTGATCGATGACTCTACATCCACTATTGTCCCGTTCTCCCTCGATATTTACGCGAAACAATCTACGCGTACTATTTTCAGCGTAATCAATATTTACCGAGAGAGGAGAGCTGTTGCCGGAAAATTAGGGGCGTACGAAAAATTGGTATTATTCACGGACGGCGCGCTGAAAGGCGATCAGCGCGAATTTCATTGGTTTTTGTTTACGCGAGATAGCCGCCCCAGTCCGCTTGCTCGCTTCGCTCCATTCCTAAAGCGAGGCAGAAAGCTTTTTTCGATCAACTCGCTACACGTTTACTCTATCCTCGCGCCAATTAAAATCCCTTTAGGTGTTTGCGCCTTGCAAAATGATCATTATTTAGGCTCGTTTATCTTGTACATTCGCAGCCAGCCTTTATTATTCTCGGAGCGTCGTTATCTTAAATGTTCGGCTTCTTCATTTTCGGTAGTATCTGGTTACTCCGCAGGGAGGAAGAAGAAGGAAGAGAGGGTGAAAGAGTGAGAGGGTAGCTCGGTGCAGGGGAAAACTTTAGGAATACGAGTGTCGCCAGTTGCCGGGAAAGCCCTAATTGTCTCAACGGAGCCATCTCTTGGAGAGAGAGGAGGTGGATAGGGGACTGGAACATTAAAGTTACCATGCCGGGCTTATCTTACTCGGCGCCGCTCGTCTCTCAGTTCTTTCTTATGCGAATGCTACTTGTTCGTCTCTGCTAACTACGCACGCGCAAGTTCCGGGACAGTCGAATAACTTTTGTATCGCGCGTGGCGCGATGAATATGAATCCAGTAGTATATCCGAGGTACAAAGCCCTCTTGTCGTTTCTCTTGTTACAGAGATCTGTACCGTACTCTCTTTCTCGCCTGGCCTAGGTAATATCTTCTTCCAGCGACCATTTGCCGTTCTGCTCACTTTCGTGAAACGTGAGACTGAAAACCATAGTGCCGCACCTCGCGATTCTTGTCACTTAATCAAGAACACTCGCTCCATTTCTCTTTCGAGCCAATTAGAGAGTCGGGTTATCCTTGGGAGGGCCATTCGCTCGGCTTCCCGACTGATTGCACACTCGCATTTTTCAAGAAAGCAAAGCCTCGCAGCCTCGTGTGCAAAATACTGCCATGACATTTCTTGTTTGCACTTGGTATAAAAGCTTTAATGTACACTCGGGCGAGGAAGGGCCTCCTCGCCGGAACAAGCGCCGGTCGACTCGAGAGTGTAACCTGAAACCTGTTTTTACATGTTTCGCGTTTCGAGAGGCGTCCGCTCGCACGGCAAATTGCGAGGCCCATAAGGAGAAAAGGGAAAAAGAGGGCGAAAGATGTTCAGAGGACAATTATCGTCTCATTTCTTTTCGAGAGGAAGGACCGGTGAGAAGGATGCCTGGGATGCATTGAAAAAAGCCACATGGCGCGGTGGTGTAGCAGTCTTTCTTTTTTACATCTCAAGTCGAAGTGTCATTCACTCGAGGCATTTATCTTTCCTCGACTGCCAGTCATTTGACATGATAGCACTCGGTACTCCCTATTAGCGCTATTCGTCATTCCATATTCCACTGTAGTTACTCGCTGCTTAATGATGTCCCTTTGGACAGAGAACTCACAGAGAAAGAGAAAGAGAAAGAGAGCTAGTAAGAGGGTAATGAGCGAAGGTGGAGGAAGATGCGCGTTTAGGTCGGAGCCGTAGAGAAGCCGGGAGTCAGAGAATGGTGTAAGGATAGTTCGCAACCGTGAATCTTGGAGTGGCCTCTGGCCGTCAGCGGGTTCGAGCGCTGAAAAACAATAAAGGTGCCCTCTCGTCCTTCTCGGTAATCTTGACATCGATAATTTCGCAGGAGCGCGTGGGAGACTCCGGGGGCGACGGTGTGGATCTCTTGTTGGGGGGCAGCGTGTCGGTGGTTGGCCAGAGCCTCGGGAAAAGAGGTGTTCCATCGCGAAAAAAGAATTGCAATTTTCTCGGATGCCCGCGGCTTCACCTCCAAACCCATCTACCCATGTCTGCCTCTACCGTCTTTCGCTCTTCGACAGAGAGAGCCCTTCAGCGAAATAACGCACACCGAATAAATCGACCCTCGTCTTCTTCTTTGGCGGAAAAAGCCCTTTGATGCCATCCGAAGCAAACACGTTTCCCAAGTGTCTTGCTAATCTTGATTCTACCGGTATTAATTTCGCCAGAATAGTTCCGATTGAGCAAGGACTCTTCTCGTTGACATGTGGAACGCGAACACCGGGTGGTAATGAACTGGTAAATGGGACAAGAGGTCTTCCAGCATTGTAACTCTCGTAGGAAAGAAAGGGTAATGGGGACCGACTGGCAATAAGTAGAACAAGCGCGGACACGTATTCCAGCTCACGTGCTTCTCTCGTTCTACATGTGTCTCGAAAAACTTGGGACGCATTCATGAATAATGAAGAAGCCACTGCATGCACGTAACGCTTTGTACCATCGCTGGCTCTCTCATTCCTGCATGGCGCATAAAATCAGCACGGACGTACGTACTCAGTACGTCACTCCGCGGAAGATAGCTGTAGTTGGAAAAAACAATTTTGCTAATGGCATTCGCATTGCAAAATCGTTTTTCAATACATTCACATGCTCTCGGTAACCCTCATCATTAACGGGTGTAGACAGGCACGATGTTCCAAGCGGTTGGCTGCATCCGACGAGTTTGCGCGTTAACAGTCGGAAGTTTGGCCAAGCCATTAACGGAATTCCTGACATTCGAGTTGCCCCGTCGCCTCTTCTCTCGGTAGTACGCGCTCTTCTACCCTGCACCAGTTTCACACCAGTTTTCCAGAATAGTTGTACCATTTCTTTCCTGGCAAATGATACCATCCTAACACTCGGGCTATTCCCATTGCTGTTGCAGGTTCGCCTTCCCATGGACCAGGACACGTTGCTCTGGTGCCGGGTGCTCAGGATGCCAGACATTAATCACAAGCACCACGTCGTGAAGGTAAGTTTGCTCCGCAGCTATAACCAACTTACTTAGAGCGTCTTGGAGGGAGGCATGCGCGCGCTCTTGCGCTCTTGCGCTTCTAACCCATCCAAACTTGATTAAACCGAACGCAGGTATCTACTCCTGCGAGAGAAGGGCAAGAGCAAGTGTAAGAGCTCTTCTTACCCTCTTAGGATCCGCCCTCGCGAGCCAAGCGCGTCAGACACAACGGGAATCCACGCATCCTTCTTAATTACACGTGCCGTGCGAACACCAGCTAAGCAAGCCGTGTAATTGCGAGACTCAGCCTGTAATCAAGCCATACATTCCAACTCGTTGAAAGAACGTTATTTCCCCTGCCCATTCAACACCTTCTATACACCGGGATGTCCATTCGGTTCATTCGTTTCCGAAGCGTGAATTAAACGAGCAAATGCTGTACTTTCCGGTATACAGCTACTTGGCGCAGTTTATGTAAAATTACACTGCTTCTCGTAAACCGATCGTTGGGCGTTCCCATTGTAGTAACGGCAATCGGTTTATGAAGCCACTATTCCGCATTCAATCGAATGACGAATTGGCGCGTGAAAAGCTGATGGCGGGTTTGCATCCTCTGTTAATAAAACGTCGCCCCACCCAAACTTCGTCATTCGCCATCGCGTTTTGCATTAATCGCTGCGAAATCCCTCTATTCTTCTCTACTCGTATGTGAGTGTCAATGCAAATTCCTATAACCCGCACATATACGCTGTAATTTAGCAAAATTTCACCTGGCAATCGTTGCGGGGATAGTTTTGCAGGAATCGTTCTGTATTTCAAGTGGGCGCTAAAAGATTATTCAGGGATCCGATATGACGCGGGGAAGAGTCCCTGTAATATGTACGTAGCTAACACCCTCGGTGGAGAATACCTGAATCCGAAGCCCGATCGGACGTGACTGAACTGCGAAATGCGATTGCACCCAGTGTGCCTTCCATTGCGGACTCACGGCTTCACAGGATGATTAGCCATTCAGGAGTGACTTACCGACTGCTTAAAATAGGCTTTCGCACCTTTCGTCAAGATCGCAATGATAATTACCATGTCGAATTAAATTCCATTCATGATGGATCCATCTTCTATGATAGATAAAATTGCCGATAACTAGCAATAGTCTGAATGGTTAGTCAAATATCTGGAGTACCGCCAAGTTAGAAAGATATGTACAATATGTGTTTGTCGGAGAAAATATCTGAAATGGTTGGGATTCTCTGTGCGTTTCAGTACGAGCCTGTAATACAGCCAGGAAGCCACGAGTACTTGCATCACATGACCTTATATGAGTGTAGCGGAGATCAGGCTCACTTGGAGGCCGCGGCCAAAACGACCGGCAGTGTTTGCTACCAGCCCGATCAACCAGCTTTGCCGTGCAACACAATTGCGGCTACATGGAGTTTGGGCTCGGAGGTAGGTACCTTGTCACCACTATTGTCTCGGCTTGGATAATCAAAACTCGGTGCAACGCGCTCCTCCTCTGTGTCCCGGCGACATTCGCATGCGACCTCGACAACCGGTACTTTCCTGTATTACCAAATAACAGGCGGTACCAGTGTCTCCAAATGGATATGTCCCGACGAGATATCACTGCTAGACAGAAATATTTCTCCGCGTAATTAAATCGTCTGCCCTGGGAGGAGACGCCCCGTGTGAAATTACCGGCTGTCCCGAGGCCGTTGCTGGCACCTTCGCAGGGTGTTCGTGTTACCGGCAAACCGCGAAGAAACGAGTTTGCGGCAGCCTTCCGCGCATTGGTATGCATTACGCCCTATCCAGAATTACCGCGAAACCCCGACGCTCTCCCTCTGTGTCTCCGCCTTCCAACTCTATCTCCGAATGCCGGCATATGCCAATGCGGAATTAACATCTGCTCGGACAGATTCATTCGGTCTCGATAATATAATTGCTGGTAGATTGAAGTTTGTGGTTTTTCTACAATTTGTGAGTCAATTTCTTCTTCACGGGAAGGCGAGTCACTGCATAAATTGATTTACAATGAAAAGTACGACTGGAAATCGATAATCGATAATGGAAGAGTCAACCGGCACACAGAAAGAGGATGTAGAAAAAGTAGGATTGTCGATGGAGTGGCTGACCGTGTGCAGCAGGTACATAGGCTAATCAAGGATGCACCTGTCTCTTTCCTCAGGGCTTCAATTATCCTCCAGAGGCTGGATACGCTTTGGATCCGCACACCGGTCCGCGATACTACATGCTCGAGACGCACTACACCAATCCGCAGTTGGACGCGTTCATCAGCGACAGTTCTGGTTTGAGGCTGCTCTACACGGACAAGTTGCGCACCCATGACGCTGGAATCCTGAGTGTCGGCATCGATCCGAATTGGAGGCACATCATACCGCCGGGTCAACCAGAGGTCATTTCGGAAGGTCACTGCATATCCGATTGCACCGAGGAGACAGTGCCGAATAGTGGCATCAACATGTTTGCTGTGATCATGCACACTCATCAACTCGGCAGGAAAGTCCGTTTGCGTCATATCAGGTCTGCCGAAGAGCTCCCACCAATTGCGGCTGACACCAACTACGATCCCAACTATCAGGAATACAGGAAACTGCAGAAGCCCGTCAGAGTCTATCCCGTGAGTATCCTCTCTTCTTATTTCAACTGGAATCATCGTTAAACTTTACGTCCTCGCCGAGTAACTTCTAATGAGCAAAGAGCGGACGCGCCGCGGACTCGCGACGTCCTGTTGGAAAGAGTTCCGCCCGACTACGTGCCATTCGAGGATTGTTCTCTCGGGATACTTATCTTCAATTTCATACCTGTTTTACCGCTCTGATTCAACGAACTTGCTTGATTCGCATTGCAACTTAAACCGGTGCAACACGTCCCGTTGGAAAAAGACTTGCTCGTAATAAGCAATGTAACCTCGCATTTCCATTAACCCTACTCCTTCTTCTATTTACGATGGTTGTGATTGTTTTTGTTGCAGGGCGATCATCTGGTAGCCGAGTGCACGTACTCTTCGGAATCCCGGCAGTCAATCACGCTTGGTGGCCTCACCACGAGGGAAGAAACTTGTTTGGTGTCCACTCTCTATTACCCGCGGATCGAACTATCGCTCTGTTACTCGTTACCGTCGCTCCCCACTGTTCTCCAGAGTCTTGGAATCCAGAAACTAATGCCGTAAGTACCTACATCCTCTTGTCAATACTTCTCCTTTTACAGGTGCGTGAGTATCATCTGTGAATCGACAGTCGTATTCCAATTGATTTGCTTGTCTTTGCGATGATTAAAGCACTGCTTGTCGTTACCTACATCGATCGAAAGCGTTGAGAGCTCCGAAAATAATGGTGTCCAACTATCAAGAGTGTTTGTGTCGTTGTTGCGAAGTTGCCGGGATCAAAGACCGATTGACACCAATTTCGGGGTCGTCGTACCGCCTAGTACTCTGCGGACGATACCGTGGCGTGTCCGCATGGCTAAGTGACCAGACGCGCTCGTTCCTTTTACCCTGATTACTTTCAATTGGCAATTAAGGCCGGCGATGGCCCGTGCGTCACGATCGGGCAACTCGCCGTCACTTCAACAAGGGGTAGTAGTTACGACGAGGCAGACGCTGCACTTCCATTGCGTTACGTAACATTACGCGGCTCCCTATGCATGTCACGCAGTTTCCTGTCAACTTTCGCTCAATGGTCACCCCAGTTCGATGAGGTAACTCTGTCCCCTGAGTTAAGCATCGTCGAAAGGTCTTTTCCCGCTGAACTCTTAATTATTTATGATATTTATGAGACGATACGCTAGCTTGAGAGATATTGTCCATCATGATGAGAGTAAAGCACGTGTATTTGCACAAGCAAGACGAGAGTCTCGGAGTAAAGTAAAGTTGGGGATGGAAGTTGAGAATGCGGTAGTGTACGTACGCATCAGCATGCGGATGCGGGTCACGGGAGCAGAGTCTGGAGGACCTCGAAAGTTGTAGCTTTTCTGGCTTAGGGGTTAGGGGATATGGGTCGGAGTGTAGGAGAAGCAGAAGTCAAGAGCGTAGAGGCGCCAGTGGTTCACGTACCACCCATCTTGTTACAGGGCTTCCAGTCGAGTGCAGATTCAGGAACCGCAGAAGTTGGCCGGCATGACGTTGGAGGAGCGTCTGGTGAGCTACGATTGGAACTCGAGTTTCCAGAGCTTTCAGGAAGTGACGCGAAGCGGTACATTCAAGCCGCTCTGCTGGACGAGTAAAGGTCCCCTGGCAGGAACAGACAGCCTGGAGGTGCACTATCCTAGAATTCTCAGGCCTTACTCCGAGGTTACTTTGCCCTGCTTGAAGAAGCCCATGAGGAACAAGCTGTCGATGCTTCTGAGCGAGGACGGGGACATAGGTGCACCCACCGATCCCGACAGCGACGAGACGAACGCGGTGGAGCGCGGACAGTTGGTTCGCAGCAAAGTCTCACGCAGCAGCGATGGACCCACCGCCGGAAGTTCCTCCGTTCGATCCATATCGATGGCTCTCCTCTTGGCGAGTGCGGTTCTCGCGATGGGCACCGCGTTCAGGTGAACGCTGCTCCTCTCCCACCACCGTCAATTGGACCCTCGATCGATCGATTCTCTTCTCACCTAGGACGAGCGTCTTATCCTCACACTGATCAAGCTAAACCAAGCGGGATCGACTGCCATCTTCATCCAGGCATCATGCGCGCGCGTGTCTGTGTAAGTACATGCCAATCTCGGTGACGCGTCACTTAGGCTAAATAAGTATCGCCGTTCTTTGATCGCTGAGCGAGGATGAGAAGGAAACCAGCCGCATCGGGTTCTCCATCCCCGTCTTCATTGGATACCTTGGGAAGGAGAGCCTGTTGACCGGTTAGTAGTATCGCTTGCGGGTACACGGCTTTCCTTGTCGGGCTCGAGAGTCTCGTGCTTCTGCACCAGCGCTGTGGAACACGGGTTCCTGTGGTCACTCTCTGCTTAAGTGACTTTCCACTCGGGGTGTAATTACGCCGATGCATCTTTTACGGAGTACGGGCCTCGGGTAAGCTGCTCGAAAAGGCCCTCGGTGATTAGGTGGTTCACAGCGTCCTTGTCCTCGTCCTCGTTCAAGGGATCACTGTCCCGTGTTCGCGATCACCGCTCGTCCCGCATTGTCACAGAGCGTGCGTCTTCTGTGCTCGCAAAGCCCAGTCGTTGGATATCTTTCGGCCACGAATACTCACCCGCAATTCTACTAGCATTAGAACCAATCAAAGATCAATCAAACCGGTTCGAAGTTCATTTGGTACGGGGCGAACGGCCGTCCAAGTTGTTGGAGACGAGGAGAGTTTTGCACTCCCGTCTGGAAAGGATTTAAGTCATGCGTCTTACCTCGCACGACTAATAAATCAGCAGTCGGTGCTCGCCGACGCTTTTGGGGACGCGTATCGACTTGTTAGCGACGGACTTGCGGGACAGATCGACGGCTCATGAAAGTGTAATGCCACCATCGTAAGAACGAGACAGACGCGTGCGCGCTCTCGGCGAAATGTCTTCGTAAGAAGTATTCAGCGCGCCAGTCAATTTCCCCGCTGGTATTGCGAGATAGGATCGCAGTGGTATCGGGGACAGCCGCGTGTCTCTTGCGCGGAGGGAAGTCGTGCAATCCCGTGGAAATCACGTTACATTATTACGGGAAAAACGGCTGGCAACACAGAGAAGCATACCTACCACCGTCGCTGGCTGACAGGAAGCGCACAGTGGGGAGCGGGGGAATGTTCTCGATTCTGGATGTGGTTGTCGAGTCGTGCCTAAAGGACACAACAGTTCCAGTCGGTCGCAAGACATCGTCGAGGTAGGAACTGACTGTAAGCTCAAGGTTTTCTTACGTTTTATACGTATTCGACTAACAATAAGTATATGTACGATTAACCTTACATCATCAAGGATGTAAGAGGACGTAATGTAGGTGTATGTACGGGATTACATACCCTGATTTAATATTAATCTTTTTCGGAGATTCTGGGATACTACTCGCGCGAGTAGCATCCGAGCAACTATGAAACCTGCGTGCAGGCTTCGCAAATTTGTCTAGTCCAGAAGAGCAAGAGCATATTCTGTAGCATGGTATTAATCTCTTTACGCATACGTAATCTAGCCAGCGGGCTATCGCGCTGCTCGGTGAGAAGCGCTCGGTGTTTGATCTTTAAGTAGCCAATGGTCTCGAACGAAAGATATCCAGCCTGGCGAGAGAATGCGGGCGAAGCGCGATCGAGCAGAATTATTCCGAAGCTTTTTCGGCAGTACTCAAAGAGGTAGAGAGGGAAGAAGAAGCGGAAGAAGAAGTTATATTGTTGGCTGTTCATTTGCTAGCCGGGTGCCAAGCAGGCCGCGAACTGTGGAGCCACTTTTTAAGACTAAGGTCGCTTTTAGGATTCTCGACTTTAACTGATATAGCACGCGTGGAGTTTCCTTTTCCTATCTAATCGGAGTTTGGCATTCAAAATGCCTCCGGGCCTGCCTGACTCCCGGACGAGTCTCTGTATATTCTGTTAAACTTAGATTGCGGCGATAGATATTTTTTATGGAGTTGTCGCATAAACTTTGGTCGATTCGCACTCGTAGCGCGTTAAGGGTAAGCCCTCCGACCTTGTTTAATCCCCGAAATCTCTAGGACTATCGTGAATCGTACTTTTCATGCTTGAGCCCTTTCCCTCGAGGTGTTACTCGACCAACATTTATGCGTGCGTAACCCGATGGATCTTTGTAATATTCTGTACAGTTTGTTAAGTGTATTAATATTGTTCGAAGCGCTATCCGCACACAGAGCATTGTGAGGCGGTGCGATTATTTATTTTTTATTTAATGTATAGAGCGAAGTTATTTGCAACGCATGCATTCACTCGTACACGCGAACACGGCTTACATAATTCAAGATTGTATGTCTCGCAGTCGGTATTTTCGATGAGTGTTACAATAAGGGTGTAGATGTTTCTCTAAGTCTGGCACTAGGGACGCTCCGGTACCTTTCCACCTATTCACTTATCATGTCGCGGGAGTCCCCTGACACGCACCTTCCCCTCCAAATTCCATTTGCATGTTTCATCCAAGTGAGACACTCTCAACGCGGCGAGCCGAGTTGAGAGGATGAAACCTCTTCTTTGAGCAAGTGCAGACAAACACACTGACACGTATATTTTGATGAGTAAGATTTCCTACGGGGTCCAGCGTGTCGCGTCGTTACTAATCCTACGAGATCGGATTCTTTGGTCTTAGACCAAGTTCCCCCCTCCCCCCTCCTCCCGATTTAATATGACGGATGTCCAAGCGGAACTCACTCAGTCTCTCTCTCTCTCTCTCTATCCCTAGCTTAGGATAAGCCCCAAGTAGTCGACTTATCGAAGAAAAAAAAAATGATAAAAATCGGTATGATACGTGTAGTCGCATTTTACAATTTAATACTACGATGATAAAGAAACACGTAAATGTCGTAGGGGATCTGTGTGTGTAGAGACTTTAGGGCAGTCGAATGGCTATCGTAACTCACGGGAGCACTACGCGCTCCTCTCCGATCGCAAAAAGATACACGCCGAATCGAATTCCCTAAGAACTGCCGAGATACCATGCTTTACCCAGGATCGCCCGGGCGATTTGTTAGCGTTGAAGGCGAACGCTACCGCTAGGGTGATAGGGTCCGTACACACACTCATATTTGCAACCAATAGATAGAAGAACACACACTGTCTGGCTAAGGGGATCGCCGTTGTTGTCGATGACCAGCAGATCATGATAACGAGAGACCATTATGATTGACCTACTAGAAACGCCGGTTCTTTCCATTCAGCCACCCGAAACTTTTTCGCACATCAGACAAACACACCCAGACATCCACCGCCGGATAGGTAAAGATAATCGTGAGAGGCAGAATGACGACGCTCTCTTCTTACTTCATCATTGCCGGTTGCCTTGACCTTGAATATTTTGGGGAGGTCTCGATATTTTTCGTGCGCAGTGTGAAAAACTGGTTGGAAGTCTTACAAGAGAGAAGTTCAATCGATTTGATGAGGTAGGAGGAGATTGTCTCAGAAGACATAGGCTAACTGCCGGTGATATGACTAGAACAATCAAGCGAAGTGTCAGAAGTAAGCGTCATTTAAGCTGGAATTACTACGTTAGACACATAGGGGACGATACATATTACGCATTTATACTCTGAAGATCTTGCATCGTGTGTATGTTAGTTCTCTCCTTCACGCCGAGGATCCTGGCCCTCGTGTTCTCGCTCGTGTCGCCCCTAAATGTTCCATCCCCTTTCGGACCACCCCTCCTACCATTTATCGTTGAGCCATCAGTAGCGAACCGTGACACCGCTCATAGCAAATAACATGCCCACTGAATCAGATATTGTTTTAGATTAGAAAGAACACGACAGAGCCAGGAAATCGGGAATGTATGTACTGTATGTAGAGGGTTAGAGGCCGCCGAACGCTAGATCGTCAACCATTAGCGATATGGTACGCGTACAGGCGGTCGGAGCGTAATGCGAGTGACCGAAAGAAATCGAGAGAGAGCGTAGCGTGTGCGTGTATATAGGTACCCTGTATATAGTTTTAGATTTAACTAAAGTGTCCCGGATTCTTCATAGGCGCACCTCTACACTCGACTTCAAAGCTAGATAGCTAAATAGCGACGTCTTATATCTTTATAATTTACAATTGTATGATTGTATATGTAACACGCGCGTGCACGCGTGCGTACGTCCACCACGGATTTCGCGACGGCGGGCGACGGTGGGTTTCACGTGCGCCCGTGACTCGTACGTGCGTCCGAATGCCCTATCCTTCCATACCGCTCGTTAGATTTATACCTAATTTACACTGGATATATTAACAATCTCAACGCTACACTATCATCTACACTGTAACAAATTGTATTATATTTTATATATATAAATATGTAAATGTTTTTCTAAAATCGTGTCTCGTCATTGCCCCTCCCCATATTACCCTACCCGTTCTTAGGACATCGACCCCTCCCCTCCTCCTTACTCCCTCCGCGCATTTCCCTTCGATCGAAAGTCATAAAGATCATAAACACATAGATATAGGTACGCTGCTCTTACGAGTGGCCGTCACTCTTATGGGGTACTTGGAGAAGAGAGGAGGCTCAGGGTGAACCCGGGCTTGAGGTAAGTGCTCGTTCCATTCCTCGTTAATCTGAAGGATAGGCGGTGTCCTGGTACCGTGAACTCAGCTATTGCTCTACTGAAAGTGAATCGTTGCTAACGTTTTCATTCTTGGGGGGCGGGCTATGCGTGCTGCACGGGCTACCATCCGGAGTCACTAATTTCGGTGATAGAGCCATGACATGGAGTTCTTCCTCTTCTATCATCATCAATTGTTCGGGTGCGCTAGTTTGGCGGTAGAGTGGTTAGAGAGGGTGGAAGGCGGTTGTCGGTGTGCAGGAGTGTTTGGCGGCACGCGGGTAGTCATGGGAACCGAGTGGGAGGCAAGCAAGCAAACAAGCAGGGCGATAGAAGTGCATGGTGCCCAATAAAATTAGCATGTCCAACAAATCAGCCGCGGAATACACTATCGAGTGTGCGCGCGCGCGCGCGCGCGCGGCACAACTAATTATAGCCGCGTACATATGTATTACCGCTGCGGCCAGCTCCCACGGAAACCACTAGGAACGCTCTCTCGCTAGCTGTAGGATGCAGGCTCGACGATCCTGGAGCCGCTTGTTCTCTGGTGGCAGCAGCAGCAACACATAGCGCCGCGTTATGCTTCGAACAGTTCGGCTGTTGCTGGCAGTTTCAATTGCCAGCCGACCCTGCCGTCGGATTACAACATAGATTTACCAAGGCGTCCAACTTCCGATCCATTAATGAACAAGTTTCCGCCAAGTTTGCTAATATTCCGCGGGCCACCCGGCTCGCCCCGACTAATCAAACTTCCGCGACTACCGCCCTACGCTAATGAGACGCGTCCCTTCTTTCGGTCCCTGCCACCCAAAATTGGATGCGGATTTACTTGAGAAATACATATTATCGAAAGCTAGACCTGTCGTAGATTAATCTTTCTACTTTTTACTTTTCTAAGTATTTATATTTCAAGTTCTCCATGTCGAAAGATCGTAACAGATGTTGCTTGACGCGACGGGTTAAAATAGGGGAAGTTGGATAACCATATCCATTTATCCATAGAACGAGATGGGTGGTAGGTAACCACCTAGGAGGAAGAAGTGAAAAATTCAAGAGAGTTATTCACGGTGATGTTTGTTAGTTTTGCCTCGCAGTGCAATAAGTCATCTTCCCAGGCTTGCGTTCCATTTATACTGCTCGTTTTGCGGGTGGTACATTGTTACCGGTGAATTAGTGGTGTCCCACCTGAGAGGTAGCAGGGACACTGTAATCCCTCATATTCGGAGGGTTGCATATTCACGCATGGGTGTGGGTGGGTGGGGTTAGTGGGTGCAATCAATAGGGTGGACATAACTCAGGGAGAAGTACTCCATAAATTGCAAAGTTTGTGTTGCCTGGGTCTTATGTTTTTTTCAAGGCGTCATAAAGTTCTTCGAGGGTCCGAGCGGAGAAGCGAGTGCCGCCCCCATTAACATTTATTTGCGCTTTGCCGAAAAGTAACGAGCGGTATATCATTGACAAGGTAGCCGCGCGCGCCGTCATAATTTTTGCAGCTGGGGGAAAAAAAAGCTTGAAAGAATCACCGCGATATGCAAGGGCCAATTTGCCTGAATAATCCTCGGCCGATTTTAATAATAACGCGCGCGTTACACTCTATTATCATTACTACAATATTATACGACACTGCTTTCCCGGACGGCAGTGCCCGCTGGAATTAATTTGCCCCGCTAGAAAGCTGGGATAAATTGCGCGGTCGGCGAAACAGAATTCCATGGTCCGACAGGGGTTTCCTCCGCGAGGAAAATCGGCTCTCCACATTTTTTCCCGGTGATTCGCTTAAAAGCCAGCACTGCGAATTCATTTTCCATCTCGTCCGACGGTACCACTGGAGAGCGGAGACGATGGAAGTTTCAAGTGTTGGAAATTGGAGGTTTACAGTGGAAGTATTCCAGGAAAATTGTGATTACTTGAAGAATTCTTATTTAACGTTATGACTGAGCCATACTTTTTCAAAGTTGAACAACCAGTTTGGAGATATCGGCTATTAAATGGAAGACGATGGCTCGAAGTAAGGGTTGGAGGGAGGAGGGTAGGTGACAAGATGCTGCTGGGATGCTCTAATGATTCTTGAGTTTATGTAAAGTGCGCTATTATTACTTTCCGAGCGGCACGGTGGGTTAATTAAATTCCCGCGATTAGAAGTGGAGGGCAATCGCGGGGTGGCAGGCCCTTCTCTCGAGTGATCGACTCTCGATCGAACATCGAGCATCGAACGCTTGCGAACTTGGAACTCGTTGGTACTCTCCAAGTGTTCAGTCTTTCCCTCGGAATTCTTGCTCAACTCTCTGCGGCCTGGGTTGTGGCCGCACAAGTTACAGCGTCTGGTAAATAAACAAAATCTCCGGACGTCCAGAAGCAGTTGGTGGTAGCGGCGGCGCGGTGCGGCGGCAAGAAACGCTTAATGAAGCAATCTATTTTAACAAAGGTTTGAAGTGCACCCGCCGGAAACGTTTTCTCGCTGAAGCGCGTGCGCGAGCTCACTCGCCGGAAGAATCTAGCGCTCTCGTTCTCTCGGCGAATATCAAAGAAAGATTTAAAACCCTCGCGGTGGTGGCTAGGTACGCGGCAGGACTGAATGCAGATTACAAATTAAAGTTTGAAAGAGCGCGAAATTAAGTGCGATTCGTCGGCGGAGGTATGAGAGTGCGGCAGCTCTGGCAAGCAGAGACGAAGAAGAGAGACTAGTAGGAGAGAAGGATAGTCGGTAGTATTCCCTTTTGGTGACTTCATTGGGATCGCTTTATTACAGCTCGATAGTAGCCATTCAATGTCAAGTTGGAACGGTGGGCTGGAGTGGTCCGGCAGGCTCGAAACTCGGCCGCTTTCGTTCAATGCAAATTCGAGCGGCGGCGTCGTCGGTGTCGGCGGCGGGGCAATCAAGGGAACAACTGCGGCAGAGTCGGCGCGTTTTGTCCGCTCCTCGCAACAAGGTGCACGACTCGAGTGAGTCGTGCGGAGCGAGCCGAGCCGAGCCAAGCCAAGCCAAGCCAAGCCAATCGGGCCATGGTTTCGTTCAGGTGGTGTAATAAATATTGCCAGGCGGGGCCGAAGTACGCGAGCAATGCCTTCAATGGGAGAGGCAGAACCGATTGTCCGTGCGTAGTTGGGTAGCCGTGCGGCGAACTGCTGGCGGTGTTCCTATCTGGAGTAGCGCGCAGAAGAGAGTAGAGCGAGTCGGAGGAAGTAGCATAGGTAGGACCAGTACCGTTGATTGAAATTTATGTCCGATGGGACCACGCCAATTCTAGCCGTTCGCATGGCGATATCGTCCTTCCCTGCCGGCAGATTTTGGTGTTTCAGCGATGCACCTCGGGAAATCCTGTCTACTAAACTTGCCGTTTCCGCCGGACACCGCGCTATCCTGAGCTCTCTCTCTAGATTGAATTTCCTCCTGGAGTACCAATCCTCCCTTTGTATTGCCACTCTACTATTGCATCGGCATCGATTATTTTTTTTTCCTTCATATTAGACAGCTAAATGGATAATTCTTGTACAAGAATATTTGAAAGAGAAACGGCACAATAAATGCGATCCGACCAGGTGAGTGGTATTGCTATGGATACCAGACCGTTTCTCGCAATCCCCCTCGTGCCATCATCAGATTTGATTCTGACGTTTCACGTGCTTTTTGCTCCTACGTTTATGACCACTTTCCATGGAATCGGAGATTGCATTTTATGCCTCGCGTTCTCTATTACACCGAGAAATTCATATTTGCGTGCGCGCTCTCGCGCCCGTACGATGCGGCAACGCAATTCAGTGTTGCCCTATAAACCCAGCTCTGAACTCTCGTGCTTCTGCTCTGCTGCTCGAAGGAGCGAAGCAATATTTCCCGTTTAAGAATGGAAGTAACAAAGGTCAGAGGTGTCGTTTCCCCGTGCAGTCATTGCGAACATTGTTGCCACAGTGTTCCGTTAACGAGTATTAGTACCTCGTGTATTAATTGGAAACTACCAGTCGCTGGTGGTGATTTATTTTATGCATTTTACTCATGCTGTGGTTGCAAGCCTTCTGCCTTCTGCTCTGCTAACTCGTGATGAGAAACTTTTTGCAGCTTTCACTTTCCTCCGTGTTTTGGGTAATTATTAATCGATAACTCGGGCAGCCGGGAAGTTAATGAGGACATTAATGAAGCAAATAATTAGAGCAAGTTTATTCAAACGCCTAGGTGGGTCGGTTGGGGCTTGCCTTATGGTTATGGACAAACTTCGAACGGCTGGGATGCCGCCGCAAGCTAGCGCGCGCACCGTATACACAGCAACCCACCGACTTAGGGGCTCGTCCTTGCATTATGCAAGTTGCGCCAGCAACAGCTTTGAAACAAAGCGATCCTGTTATTGCGGATACCGAGCGCCACGTGGAACTAATGCCCGACCTGGAATTAAGGGGGATAATTAAAGTTATGCGCGCTGAACGCGCGCGTAAGTGATCTTCGATGGTGTGCGCTTCCCTCCCTCGCTCGCTATTCAATTTCCCTGGTGCCATCGTTATATCCAAAATAACTATCTTTTTTTATCGAGACACTTTGCCAGAGCTTGCAAGAATTCTACAGGGAGTTGGCAGTGAAAATTCTTGGATTATTCACCAGCAAAAGTCAACGTTCCGTTGTGTCGATATTTTCTTTTTTATATTTGTTTTAGTGTCGCGCCAGTTTCCTCGGGAGGAAAGATTAGAAAAGTTACGAGCATATTTACGTCGCGTGTACTCGCCACCCTCGGATTTTACGCGTGCTTCCTTCTGCGAGCCAGTCTCACCAAATACCCGTTAATGTTTTTAATAAATTTTACTTTTTTCGTAGTTTAATCAATAACTGAATTATGCGGGCGGGCTCCCTGAATATAAGAAACACTGGCAGTCACGTAATTTTTACTGCAAGTGTATAAAAAACATTATAGATTGATATGGGATGCAATTCTCAAAGTCGTCTCTTAATTCATTGAACACCGAGTGAATGACTAATAAAGTTTCGATCACTTAAAGTCCTTGCACATTTCAATAGATCGTGATCGCTATCACGGGGTCAGCGGACACGGCTATCAGTAGAATCAGTAATAATAACTTGGCCGCTCGATCACCCAGTGGATGTTAACTGCAATATTAATGTCACGGTCGCAATCGGATAAGAAAATAACGTTGAAATCATCATGAATTATTCTACGTGATCCATATCTAGTATGCCGCTTTCGGCTTTACAGTTCTAACTCATTAATGTTTGAATTGTCTGCTTGACACGCACGATCTGAGCGAAATGTACTATTGTGAAAGGAGAGCAAAATTCATTTGGAACTTCGATTTGTTCGAGTATCCAATGTAGTTGAAATCGTCGGTGAAATTACCGATAATACAAGGTGAGTATGCGTTCATAATAGTGGAGTGAATTCGGCAAAACGGCCGGAAACTTGGAGTTAAACCCACCGTTTTCTCTTGCATATATGTATAAATCTGCTCTTTGCCCTCGGGGCATCAGACGAAATTCAGTTCTACATCTAGGCGAACCTATCTTCCCTGACACCACTATTCCATGCCATCTCGCCTCAGTTCTATCTTGCACTCCCTCACTTCCCACTTCCTACTTCGTATACCAGTCCCTTTCTACCACCATCTTCACCTGCTGGAAATGCAGTTGCTTGCCGTGCAACAGCGATCGCTTTATCTAGGTGCAAATGAACAATGTTATGTGAGTGGGTTCCATCTACTCGCCTGCGCTAGAAAGGAGAAAAGGGTGGATGCGTACCGCGACTAAAAGATACATGGGTATTCCGCGAAAATGTCGAAAATATATCGATCACACCTCGCGAACGATAAATCACAAGGCCGCGGGCGCCAGGGAGAAATACTGACTGCTAGAATAATTTGTTTGCACCGCCATTTTTCATAGAGCTTTGCATGCATCGATGAGAATTTACTGTAGCGCGTACCTCTGGTCAGCACCCTCTCTATCTCCCTCGCTCCCGGCCAGAGTCTTCTCTCTGTTCATGGTGGTACAGAGACCATTCCTTTTTTCCATCGCCAGACAGTTGTGCACTCAGGGATTAGCGATACCAGCGCCCATGGAAAATGGCGATTTTGAAAAAAGAGAGGGTGCACATATATTGACCGTAACCATCTGCTTCGCGGAAAAGCGTTTTCCGCAGTTTCAGCGAGCGTTTCGCTCGGAATTTATGTCACGCGTATACAGCAGCGCATTTTGCAGCAGTGTTCCATCGAGAGAATGTTTCTGTAACCCGATAGGTGGGTAGGAACGCTCTCTCGCAATCGGGATTTCTCACCTGAATTTCGTCCGCTTTTCCATTCGATTTTGTCGATAGTCCTTCTATTTATACCGGCATAACTTGGCGCGCCGTGGAGTGCCGTTCTTTTATTTACGAGTACTGTCTGTCGTGTGTGTGCGTGTGTGCAACCGGCCGATTTTCACAGGGAAGAGGCGCATTTCCCAGGAATAACGAAGCTGTTTGCTAAAGAGGCGCGTACCACCTCCTCCCTCCTCCCCCTCCCACCAACCCTTCTACCCATCCTGATCGGCAGAGCACCAGCTATTTTCCCGCCGACAGCGATGACAGGCGAGGGAACGCCACGTATTTGCATAAATATTGGCTTTGAAGTTCTTGGTGGCGTTAAAACGGCAACATTTCCCATTCTGTCGTGCGCGTAACTTCACTCGGAATACAAATACGACTTCAAACATCTTTCCACCTTGCTTTTTCTCGTGTTCCCGGGCAGCCGCGCACGCGGGCGCGCGCGCGCGCAAGCCTCTGCCTGAGCTTTCGTGTTTTCGAAACTTTCGCAATACCCCGCCTCTCCAGCACTAGCTCCGATACTTTGCTCGTTCTTGGTTACAGCCGCTTCATGCCGCCGCTCACGGCACTGCGATTGTACCTTTGAAACTTGAAGGTTTCAGCTCGGTGTATTGGGACAGCATTACAGCGCAATACCCAGTACTTAGTAGCATTCGATGATGCTTTAAAACGACCGATCAATCAATCCAGGCCTTCCTTCTACCTTGCTACATTTATATACCTTGTCCTTGTATATTATTTTATATCAAGAATGAAACTCTGGATTAAAGAAGATATTAACAGTGGTCGGTGATGCGGAGAAGCGAGCAGGTGGCCACCGGATTCTCATAATTTATTTCGCACGATTTCCCATAACGTGGACCACAGTAAACCAGATCGCGTACTACCGCCGGGTTTACTGAATCTAGTTGACCTCGTCGTGCAATAAAAAAAGTCGGGATATCAGTGGTGCACCACTAGCGGAGCACTGGTCGTAGGTCAGAAGGTGTCAAAACGCGGCGAGGTGTAGGTGGTAGAGTGGGGCAGTCGGAGGGCCGAGAGACTGGCAGAAAGTAGATGAGCTAGACAATAAAAGCGCACGCGTGTCCACTGAAGAGAGGAAAGAGGAGGTGGAGGCAGAACGAGAGGGAATGCAACGGTGAAGTAGTAACGCGTGCAGGGAAAGCCCTCTGAGAATAAAAAGAGGGATTGCCGGGGGAAATTTATTGGCTCCGGACGCACTCAGTCGTGGCACGTCACTGTAAATTAACAGCAAACAGAGAAACGAAATGACCCGGCTTCCCCCACCAACCCAAAACAGCTTTCCCTTCGGCTTGCGCTTCGCTCGTACCTCAGCTTCCCTCATTCCGGGCGTTCGTTGTTTGCCCCGGTAACGCTCGGCCAGTCGGCCGGCGTCTATGAATTAAAACATAAATTTCAATCAACTGGCCGAAGACATTTATGTTCCCTGCTCCCTTGGCCATTGATAGAAATCGTGCCTTCCTCTTCGTATCGTCTCGAGCCATTCTCCATTGGTCAGTGATGCTTCCTCGATTACGGATCCTGTGAGACCGTTTCAATACTATCGGCGTTCGCCTTCTGCCACCGTAAATCCCAATGACGCTTCATCGTGAGATTTCAGCAGGTGGAAATCTAATTGACAGCTTTCAATTTATGAAGCGATCCTGCCACAGCCATAGTGCCCTCTCTGCCATTTTGCAGTCATCTGACACGACGACGGTCCCGTTAGTCCGATCTTCTCTGACTATTCAATTTCAAAGATCATGTGTGATTCGATCTACCAAAGACCAATGGTTCTCTAACTGTCGAATTTAAGTGACATCGAGTGAACTAGGTGCTAGTTGCTCGTCTCTTACCATGTCATTTTCATGGCAGTATTTTTAATTAGAGGTACAGTCGCGCGCACAATAACGAGGGCATGGTTTTTACAATGTCCAGCCTTTCCACTAATTATTTCCGTGCGCGCGCGCCCATCCGAGCGAGTGCACTGGTGTGCGAGGTCCATTGATAACCTTAATCAACAGGTAACTCGTGATCACTTGTTACGTACTAATTATTCTCTTGCATGTAATAGAAAACCATTAGCAAGTTCAGTGCGCCGATGTATTAGCTGTCTCGACCGGCCATTCCTGCCGCGGTAATTGTTCTGCATGTCATGAATCCCAATCACTCGTTTCGAATCTCCAAAAATCGACATTTCTATAATAGCCGATAACCCGTTTTCACAGTATATCATCCCATTTGGAAAAATCGATAAAAATGATTAGATCGTTAGTTATATTAAACATCCCACTGATTTTCTCTACCAAAATGATTCGTCTTGCAGGAACATAACTTTACTCGTAAGTGGTGGGCTCACATTCTTTAACAACGTTGTGGAATTACCGTTAATGTCTTCAATATAAGTTGAAAAAGAGCAGCGAAGGAAGTCGTGAGGAGGTCACCAGTGAATCCGGCTTGGCAGCACGAGGAAAGTTTTAAAGGGACGCTTTATAAGAGCGTCCATTTCGTGCGGCCTTCTTTCAGCAACAGAATTATTATGTCTAATTAGCGCGCGAGTTACGGACCAGCATTCTTAACTTCGCCGCTTACAATGTTAAACTACAGCCTACAGTCATCTTAATGAAGTCAGGGAGTGTTTCCTGCATTACGGCAGTAAGTTCTAAGAAAAAGTGGAGATGTACTCACCGGCTGGCAATAACAATCGTGTACGCGGTGAGTAACGAATTAGGTCAGACTGGAGGATAAAACTATTGTCAGGAAAGGGTTGGTATAGTTTGATCTCATCAGAGAGTGCAGTTGGCAGTAATGTTCCTTCGAGTATCTAGGTACATGTAGGATCGCATGGAGGAAAAAGGGAAGCAGGACAGGGTAGGGCAGAGTTGGGCGCGGCAAATCTAGAACTAGAACCCTATATTCGAGGGGGTTTGTCTCGGGACGAAAGAGCGAAGCGCAGGTAATGGCGCGAGGCCCCGATTCAATCAGCTTTCATTGTTTAAAAGTGCTGGCCGCGATACCACCCTGGCGCGACTGAATCTACCACCTACCACCTATCACCAGTAGCACCAGCAACCCCGAACCAAAGTCCTTGCACCCGTTCCTGCTCGACCCAGATGGCCACTGGTACACTGCCCTACAGAAATGCCGACTGGCCACCTTCGAATGTAGTTAAATGAGTCCCATTCACTGTGCCTTCGTTCCCCCGACTTCTTTTTCTCCTACCAGCAGTCAAAAGGCTTTCTCCTACCTTTTTTTCCCACATTTCGTGAGCTTTTTTTCACTCGACAATCATTTTTCTCTGGCAGCCCAGTCCACATTGTAATTTCAAGAATAGTAGGTGTATTTAATGAAGTTTGTTACGAGCACAATACCAAAGAGTTTATAATTGTTTTTGTATGAGAAAGAAGATTTTTCTGAAGGAAGAAAGAGGATGCTGGTGGAAGGTACATTTGTGTGGTTTAATGTACGGTAGAAGTCGGTGAGAAATCGAGGAAACTGAAAGCGTAGAACTCTCACGGAGTAGAGATACCAATACCGTTCTGGTTGGATCTTCCGGGTGCTGCGAAAAAGCCGAGTTGATCGGGGACGAGCGCGGCCGCCACTCTTCTTTCGACGTGAGTTACACTGACTGGGCCGCACATTAATTACCATTAGAGAGGATTGCTCTAATTCCACTTGAGTCGTCCTGCCAGTGTTCCCGCCACTAGTCGCTCGGCCTCTTGTTCTCCTACGTCCTCCTCTTATTGTACTTCCTACAGTCGAGAGTGAAGCAGTACCCAGACCGGAGCGCTTTCCTCCTCGTGGAAACGCTCGGGGGGAAATTGCGCCAACGTGGAAACCGACAGAAGAGAATGAGCGAGCGAGCGAGCGAGCGAGCGAAAGCGAGGCAGAAATTTATTACGGTCACCTTTGACGCTGACTTTAGCATTTTCTTTTTGTCTGTCTCGCTCTCTGTCTCTCCTTGCACGCGCGGCCAATGCCAGTCCGTAAATTCGGGCTATCCCGAGCCGATAGGTCATTCGTAGTGCGGGCATTCGGCTGGGCCACCAATTCTTTCTGTATCTCTCGACCGTTCTCTTCCACTTGGTATACGTACGAGTACCCAGATACCTCGTACGCTGCTTCATTCGCATTCACATGCACTTCCAGACTCTACTCGCAGTAGTCTTCTCCCTCGCTGCTCCGCCCTCGCAACGGTATGGCGCGACGCGGCGCGGCGCTATGCGGCGATTTACCGTCGGCAGGGAAATTTCTTCCACTTTGAATTATGTATCGTACCTATTCTTACTGAATATTTAGCAAACGGACAGATAAAGGCTCGCTCTCCAAGAACGAGAGCGAGTTCCACTAGTGGAGCTCGATAAAAGTCCAGAGAAACTGGTGCAAGTG
Source organism: Ectemnius lituratus (assembly GCA_910593735.2). NCBI lineage: Eukaryota > Metazoa > Arthropoda > Insecta > Hymenoptera > Crabronidae > Ectemnius > Ectemnius lituratus. The sequence continues at coordinate 12,407,806 of OU343041.1, forward strand.
TGCCATGGCACGGCCCTTTCGCCCCAAGATATATTCATAGTGAAACTCTGAGAAAATAATACTCCTTGACAATGTGATCGTTCGAGTGGGAAAGAGAAAAAAATGGAAGAGTCAGGGATGATATATAATAGGCTTATAAATCGACAGCAGATGGTGCGTCTCTTTCCATCTCTTTTTCTATCCATCGTGAAGATCGAAATTCTCGTTTCCGAGTGATTTGAATAATCCTCTAAAACGTAGAGTCGACCGAGATTCGCGCCTAGTTGAAATGGATCGAGAGAGACCGTGATCGCGATCGCATTTTAATTACAGGCTATTATGCGTAATTAAAAAGCCCTCGTGCGCGTTTTGCGTGTGGGTGGCAGTGGTAGTGGCAGGCGTGGTGCGACGCGACGGTCGCGCTCGCAGAGGAGCTTAATCTCTGCGCGCGGCAATAAGTGGAGCCTCTCACGAAAACATCCACTAGGCCAGATTGCACCTGCTACCCGGCTACCAGCGTCCCCGTCCCCGTCCCCGTCCCCGTACCCGTACCCGCAGCCGCAGCCGCCGGCGACGGCGGGAACGGTGGGTGCTCTCCCCTGGAACTGAATATTCCATGAAAATCGAGCGAGCGGCAGCAGCCGCGGAAAAATTCTGCGGCTGCTGTAATTCACTTTTCCTCTTTCACAAAAGCCAGCTGGCTGTACGTACTGTCGCGCGCGCTCTGCCTTCACAATAAGGCCGCTAAACGAGGCCACTCTCCTTCAATGTAATTCACTGCTAACCGTCCTCGCTAGCGATAGCCAACTTGTCGAGTATGATTTATAGAATAGCCATTCACCCTCCCTCTTTCTCTCTTTCACTCTCCCCCACTCACTCAATACCGTACGCACAAGTGGGAGTGGAATGAAATGTGAGATATGATTAATGCACTGATAAAACGATATTGCCACCACCGCTCGACTGATTTTCATGTTCACCCACCATAATTAATTTGCATCCGGTCGGTTGTGCCTGGCCAGGATGTGGCCAATGTAAAAAGAGGCATAATGAGGGGAACGTAATTAATGCAAGTCGGTTAAGATATCCTAAGAGTGTCTATCTAAATCCAGAGTTCATTTTCAATTCGTAAAGCCAACGCCAGGCATTAAAACTACTGCCGTTACCGTCAAGAACAATACAGAGGGACATGAATTATTCTGGGTAACATCGGGTCCAGGACAGTTATTACAGTTTTAATAATGATAGTTCATATTTCTTGTAAATCTGCCGCAATACCCTCGAAGGTGCCCCTAGCTCTGAATGGAATATAGCATCGCTGATAGAGTGATGAACGGTGAACTAATTGATATGCCGATCCAGTCGCGATGTCTGCTGGCGGTGGACATAGTAGTAGTCGGGTGGTATGAAGAAGTTCGCAAAAAGAGCTGGCAAGAGTTTCTTAAGGATTGCGGTTCGACTTGAGGTAGACACGGGGTCGATGGTGGGGTGGGAGATGGCAACGGTGGGTTGCTCTCTCGGTTGGGTAAGATATATGCGCTTGCCGGCGACGGCGAATTAAAGAGCGTGGCACATTTGCGAAGCGATCGCTTTGGCTGCTTCCTTCCGATGCTTTACGGCGTTCCTCGTTCGCGGTAACGTAAAAAAAGACGGTCTCAGCTTCCGGGAGTGGGAAAGGCTAAAGAGCGAGAAGGACGTGCTCTCGGAGCGTTGGTGGAATGAGATGGCCGCCTTGAGTAAAGAGGGAAGTTACCGCTTCGGAAGTTTTAAAGTTACCCCGACGCCGATCTATAATCGAGGAACTTTGAGTTCCTCCGTGTTTTCCCCCTTACGCGCTCTTGGATAATGTACTCCTGGTTGCTGTGAGCGCCGGGTCTACCGGTGGTTACGGGTAAACAGTAGCTTTCGCTCTCCCAGCCCTCTCGAGCTGCATCATCTTTGCTTCCCGGCGTTTCCTCCGCTTTTTCATTGCGCTCCTACTGCTTGCCCGATCGATTTTTGATTTATAAACGCTCAGCCCGCTGCACCCGCTCGTTCCTTCCTCTTCCGCTTTTATTCCTACCAGTGAACTATTTGAGCTCGCCTCTCTTAATTCGGAGTATACCTGCTTTTAAGATCGCGCAATTCGCTGCTCGCTTCCGGCCATCACTGGCTATTCCCTTTCCTCTCGCACAGTTTCCTTCGGTATAATAGCCTGCAAATATTTAAAGGAAAGTTAATAGAAGAATAAATATTTTACCGCGGCTTATTCGGACGGAACTACTCGTACTATTCTTTTCCAAGGGAATGGGGAATGCGAGCGCGCACGGATCACTGAGGATATAGCCCGCCCAGTGGATCCTTCTCTTCAGGAAATTCGAGTTCCCCTGCAGCAGAGGGGGAAAGAGTGGAAGGTTTTACAGTCAGCGGGATTTACGGTGGGAAGTTGGTTCACTAGCGCGGCAATCAATAGCTTACGCGTATCAAGTTTACTTGGAACGACATTATATTGAATACATATCTAAAAATACTGAGTGACCTGTCTCGGAATGAAGAATATTCTCTACAAATTTTAATGGCAATTAGTTCTGGAGTGTTCCAAAGGAAACTTCCTCGATGCCTTTGGTTTACTGGCCTCAGAGGGCCTGGTTAACTTGGTATACGCCTTGGCGGAAGGTGTCTCCCTTAGGAGAGGCGTTCCAGGTATCATTCAGGAAACAAACAAAGCCAAGTGATCGTTAATTACGAACGGCGAGGTGTTGGAGTGGGTAAGGCGCGTTCGAGGAGTGTAAGGGAAAGGGTGCAAGGCCGCATGCCGCAGGAAGTGACCTGGTGAATGGGTTGTTAGTCGAAGATTACCTCAACGCCTTACAATCGCGGCGCCACTTTGAAACGCAGGGCTCTTACTGCTAGAGCCTGGCTTCCAAGCTATCGACTCGCATGCCAACTAGTGAACTAGTTATCCTCCCTTCAGCCATTGCGGCGGCCGCGACGTGATTAATAGTTGATTCAACTCCCTCAAAATCCATCTCGTGGCTGCCTTCCCTCATTCACGCTTAACTCCATGTACGCCCGTGTCCGAAAGGTGTTAAAATACTCAGTGAAATGCCGCCGACCCTTGATGCACATTGCATCTCGCACCAGCCGTCCATTTCACTCGTTAACCAGTATACCTCTGAGACTATGATTCATTGAAATATCCCGCGATTGGTCTAAATCACAGATTTAGCATCCATTGTGAATATCGTGTAAAAGTTCCATTAAAATGTGATTCCATTATTTGCACATGAACAATAAATTCAACATCTATTTTTATCGGCATTTTTCCAACTCTACTGAATGGTTTATAAATCCATTGTTTGAATATCAAAACGTACAGAAAACAAAGAATCAATGGTGTAAGAGTCAAAATTGTACCAAAAACACGGCGAAAGGTCCTCCTGAACATTTAATTTCGTCTAATTCCGACGGTTTCTTCCATGTTTTCCATACTTCCCGACATTTTCCGGGGCTGAAATTTGGTGGGGAATGTTTTCTTGCATCAAGGAAGAAGAGATATAAATTCCAGAGCCCTAGCTCAAAATTCATTTTTTCGCAAATTTTTCCATATGTACCCCTTCACAAATTTTCGATTTTTCGAAGGTTCTGGGACTTGGACGAACGCTTGATATTTCGATTGTTTAAGTATGAAAACGGATAGAAAACATAAAACTAGTGGCCAAAGTGCCGGAATTGTACCGAAAACACATGGAAAACAGATCCTGAAAAATTCATTTTCGTGGTTTTCCCCATGTTTTCCATACTTCCCGACATTTTCCGGGGCTGAAATTTGGTGTGGAATGTTTTCTTGCATCAAGGAAGAAGTGATATAAATTCCAGAGCCCTAGCTCAAAATTCATTTTTTCGCAAATTTTTCCATATGTACCCCTTCACAAATTTTCGATTTTTCGAAGGTTCTGGGACTTTGACGAATGCTTGATTTTTCGATTGTTTGAGTCTCAAAACGGATAGAAAACATGAAACCAGTGGCGGAAATGCCGGAATTGTATCAAAAACACGAGGAGGAAGCCTCCTGAATAATTAATTTCGCCTAATTCTGACGATTTTTCTTATGTTTTCCATACTTCCCGACATTTTCCGGGGCTGAAATTTGGTGGAAAATGTTTTCTTCCATAAAGGAAGAAGTGATATAAATTCCAGACCCCTAGCTCAAAATGTATTTTTTCGTCAATTTTTGAAGGGTCTTTCCTTCACATTTTATACATATCTCGGAGTTTTTTCTTATTTTCTTGCATAAAACAGCCGATCAACAACGTGTCAAAATATCGATTTCCTTGGTGACGAATGACGCACCGCGGTTTCGGTAACCACGCGTTGGCCATGATTTGTAGTAGCCGTCGGCGACAGGGAACAATGATCAAACAGCTTTTGACTAGCGGTTTGGAAGCGCGACTGGCCGTACAATACGCGATCAAAGCAAATAAATGCGGCTCTCAGGCATATAGAGGCCGTTTCTTCGGAGGTAGAAGAATGAAGAAGCGGCAGTCGGCAGCTACACCGGCTAAGGAGTCGAAGACCTATCTACTCTTGAAAGGAGCCACCGGTATAGAAAGGCTTGAATAGAGTGTACGTATGAAATGATTAAGCTTGGAAGGCACGAGATGGGCCCTTGAAAGGGTCGGATAAGATTATAGGTTCTTTAGCAGGTATAATGCTTCCCCGCAGCCTCATTTCTTAGATCATTACATTATGCCTCGCATAAGACGCGCCACCATCGCACCCCCCATCAATCGAGCTGCTCCTCTTCCATCTTTTTCTTCGAATGCACTGCCCTACTATCAATTTCCATCGCCCGACTCCTCTATTACTACTCCTGCAATCACAACCAGCGCACCGATGTAATTATATTCGTACTGACTTCGAAATAGGCGTAAAGAGGTAGACGAGGGTGTGAGATAGATAATATTTGTAAGAAACGAGAGTAATGAGAAAGTACTGACAATCAGTGAGACAGTGGAAGCCGTAAATCACCGTGGAAATAATTCGTGGCCACTAATAGAGCGGAAGTGATGTCGGAGGTAGGTTGATTCAATAGGAATCTCGGGTGGGACGCAGAGCGAAGGGGTCGCGCGCGGGGTGGTGGTTGGGGTGCGACGAATTGTGAACTCGTTATTTATTCCCGCGCCGAGCGGGATGACACGGGGGCGAGGGAAATTCAGGTCGGACTGTGAGAAAGGAGGAAAGAATGGCGGGATGCGTAAGCGAGGGGTGGAGGAATGAAGGTTGTTGGTGAAGGGAGGGTTGGAGAGACGGGGGCGTCCCGGGCGCATCGCCGACGAATACGCTGATCGATGGTCGTCGAGAGTGCGGTGAGGCCGGTTCTTCAACTTTTTATTAAAACCGGCCGGCTAACAAGAGGGCTCCTCGCGAGCGGTGCAAGTGTGAAGCGCGTGGCTCGCTTAAATCGGTGATGCTGTGATCAAGGGAGGCACGGAGGGAAGGAGAGCCTGTGGCTGGGAAGAATGGAGAGAGAGAGAGAGAGAGAGAGAGAGAGTCTGCTGGAAGGAATTCGAACGAAGGGACTTGTGGAGGGCGGAAAGATGAAGATAGGAAAATAGAGTAAGTCGCGGGGACACGGCATGGCGCAGCGGCAAAAAAAGGAAGAAAGAGAGACGCCGGAACAGGGCAGGAGTCCCTGGCAGGATACGCTCGAAAGGGCTCGCCGCGGGGAAAGGATAAAAAAGCTCGAGAAAGATATCAAAGAGAGGCGAGATAAATGGACACGGGGCGTGTGCGGTGCGGGTCGAGCGCGACAGAGTCAGCAAGAGAGAAATAGTGATAGGGCTCGGAGGAGAAAGGGGCAAAAGTGAGGGTGTGAATTGAGAGAAGGGTAGGAGGGAATTTCTCAGTGGTACGAGTGACTGTAAGAAAGAGGAGTAAGTGGATAGAGGAACTGGTTAGAGTGAGAGAGCGTGAGTGAAGACAGGGAGAATAAGAGTGGGTAAAGATGAGGGCGAGGATGAGGATTTAGATGAGGGTGCAGATGGGGGAATCGCGAGCCAAGGTGAGGGCGCGAGGGAGGAAGAGAGTGAGGGAGAGAGAGAGAGAGAGAGAGAGAGGAAAGTGAAGTGCAGGGTGATTTGCAAATTCCATCATCCCTCGTCGCATTAGTCCACCATGCCTTCGAGAAAGAGCTGTATATACCTATATATTCACTCACCATCGCGGCGTGATTGCACGCGACAAAAAGACGATTTGCGGCTTTTCCTCTATCGCGGCTTTTCAAGCAGCAGTCCCACCTCCCGTGTCACTATCTCCCTCTATGCCTAGAATACGCCCGCGCAACACCTTTTCCGCCTAGATAAATCCACTCCTAACGCCGAACTCGTCCCCCAGTCTGGAGGTGTCCACTCGAAATTAATAGCCTGGTGCCATCCATTATTCAAATATCTGTCGTACGTATTTGTTGGTGTGTTAATATTCTCGTGGCCGCTGTATTAATTTGCCGCCGGTGCAAAATGGACTTGGAGGAGCTGTAATAGAAAGGGGTGGCTGTGGTGGTTCGACTGGCGGTGTATATAGGAGGCTTGTTTAGGGAATCGAAGTATAGGGAGAGATCGATGGAAAAATTCGTGAAAGCCTAGTATAGTTGAATGACAGCCGGAAGGGTTTGAAAGAGAAATTGGCTCGGCGGGATGACCGGCCGGAAGAGTACGGCGCATTTTACAGAGGATGGCCTGGGTATTGGAAGCTAGTGGGAGTGTAACCTGCGGCGATGTGTGTATATGTGGAGGGTGTATGGCGCTGTATCATCAAAGTATGCGGGAGCTACATGCATATATACATATCTACATAGATGCACTTGCGAGCGAGTAGGTGGATGGCAGTAGCACCTCGGGCAGCTTCGTCGCACCGGCGGCGCATCCGTCCGTCCTTTCAAGCCTTTTATTTCCGACCCTACCTGTTCAGTGGAACTTTTACCCTCAAAGTGCGCGCGCGAATACCTGCACGCTCGCCACCGACGCCACCGACGCTGACGCCGCCGACGCCGCCGCTTGAAACCGACCCACTTTTTTCCAGGCGTTCTTTCGAGAGAAAGGCGTGCCGCTCGCTACTGCCATGCTCTGCTTGGTTGCGCTCGCTGCCAGGCCACGGGAGAATAGCGGCGCGACGACCCACCACTGAAATTTAGGTCTCCGTCGTCGACGTTGCCGTCGACGACGAAGCGGCGTCTTGGAAGCAGCAGCAGCAGCAGCAGCCGGCGCTCGTGAGAGTGGTACACGCGCTCCCTTCATACGCTCGAGTGCAGAGAGGCTTTCATTTCAATAAGCAGAAACGCTTCACAGTCCCCCCGAGGCAGTGCTTGAATGTCGCTTGTGCATACCTCCACATTAACCCTGACGAAACTGCAACTAATATTTCAATGGAAGAAAACACTCGCCTGTACGTCTTGACTTGGAACCGACGACTTTCCAACTGAGCAAGGATTGTTTACTTGCTGGAACGAATAATAACTCTGCCTGCTAGAATATTTATATTTTCCTTCCTGTGTATAGTACTTGTTCAATCCAGATTTAACCCAGTCACCTATTGTTATATACATGTCCTCGATGGCAGTATAAAATAGTCTGTAATCTTGGACTTGGTGGTGCACAGGCGGTGGTAGCTTCGTGGCACAATTACAGGGCTGTTAATTGGGAGAATTGGTCGGTGGTTTTCTAGCCGAGGGAACCGTAGCCAGTGGTTGGCGAGCATCGTAGCTACCGTTGGCTCGTAATTCATCGGCCAAGAAATCAGGAGGGTGTATTTCCGTAAAGCGACTGCCGGTGAATTTTTCATCAGCCGAGCGTGCCTCCACGCTTCTTTCAAACCCCTTTATTTCGCTGGATACACGTTCGTCGGAACCTCTCAGGGCGGGTTCTACCGCTACGTACACGCGTTCCTGCAGTCTGACCCAATTTCAACGAGCATGATGCACTATCGGAGGGAGGATATGCCCTGGAAAAATTATGTCCCACCACCCCCTTCCAACAGCTTTCAGCCCTTTCAGCTTCTAATATGGTTTAGTATGATATACACCCTTCCAACCAACAGTACCTCTCGCGACCGTTGAAATCAGTCTTTCAGTTTTTCTCATCCTTCCCTCATCAAAAATGGTACGACTACCTTTCGAGAAAAAAAGTACGAGCAGATTTTTCTGCAATTACTCAGTGGGTCTTGTTGTCTATCCGAGTGCACTCGGAGCTTCAACATTATGCGTCGCGGAGAGAAATCTCTAATGTTTCCCTTTTACCTCGATTTTGTCAATTTAGCGGATGTCTGTTTACGATTGTCAATTTAGCGGAATACTTTGAGCAAGCGTACTCGTCCGTACTGGATCCTTTCATTGCTCCTCATAGAACCAGCTACTATTCCAAGCCTGGATTGCACTCCCACTCCTAGCTCGTTCCATCCTCCAGTCGCAATCGTAATTTAACCAAGGCTATTTTACTTCCTGATTCCTCGTACAATTTCTCTCAAGACGCGCTCATCCTTTAGTCGACCTTATTTCCCGCATAATCGGGGAATTCATAGCCGGAAATGTGCCGCGCCAGCCAGGCCGTAGAGAACATTAGGGGTTTAGAGGACACAGTCGCTTCACATTATACGCTCCAATTATACTTAATGCAGCGGTCTCAATGATACTGGCGACTCCGATCGAGTATTATGCCGGACGTAAACCATTCGTCGGTTCGAGTTTCATGTGGCAAGTTAAACTTTACTACCGCGGGTCCACTTCAATCACAAATTTAATTAAAATCTCCCAAGATATTCTTAAAGCACATCATTAAAGAATGAGATATTCAAACTCGGAATGAGAACATCTAAAAATTGAAATGGTCTTGTCAGCATAGGACAATGGTTAAATGTGGACGCGGTTTATGGTGATAGTTGTCTCCTGGCCAAACCGCACAAACTTCATTTTCTGCGTATCGAATATTTTGGGAACTTCCATGCCTCGGAGATCTCAGCGGAAACAGTGTCTGATTGGCTAGTCTAGTATTGCGCGGGTACTAAAGCAAATTAATCGTAGACGTGACTCGGATACACATTTGGGATCGCGGATATATATGCGCTATTGCGTCAATTGGCTTTCGAGGCCGCAGAACGCCAGCCAGCGCGCCAGTACGATTTCATTAATTACCCTCGGCAAATTGAAAGGTAACGAGCTTGATGAAATACCGCGGCATGTAATAACTCGCTCGAATAATATATCCGATACCGTGCCAACCCCGAGGCTGCTTAATGTAATAATAACAAATTCCAACGGGCTCCGCCTCACTGTAACGACAGCTAATATTGTGTCGAGTTCCATTCTCACAGTAGAAGCGAGGCATTCCCCGCCAGCCTTTTAATCAAGCTCATCATCCGGACATCTCTAGTCGGTTTCCCATTTCGGGACACGTGGCCAAAAACTGATAAAGTGCTCGGTGAAAATGTGCCTTTCGAAATCTAAGGTTACCAGAAATTGAGAAGTTTGACGAGCAAAGTTCGCGGAGCTTGATGAGAAAGAAAGCAAGAGAAAGCGAGAGAGTGAGGGAGAGAAGCAACGATTAGAATTGAATAGCATTAGCCCAGCGCTGAGGAAGGTTGGGACATGGTACCCCGAGCATGACAGTGTTCCTGTTATCTGCGTGGCGTGACACGGCAGTTTGCATAAGTTGATACGGAATTCTGATAGAAGTTAATACGGAATTGCGGTGCGCACCCCTGCCGGATAAGCTTGTGACAAGCGTGCGTGGCGGCCCGCGCGCGGCTTCCTCTGTCAGTTTCGTAGCAGGACGGCAACGGTGGCGGCGTTTTCAATAATTCACGACTAGAAAATACTTTGTTCTCTATCGTTTTATTCGACACCACCACTCACTCATACCGCCTTCTATTCAATTCGTCGAAAGGCCGCAGTTACCGATAAATTATCAATAGGAAATCGGCATTGAATTATTTTGTTCGTTGGTACTGTCTGCTAGATAACCGACAATGTCGGAATGTGATTCCATTGGAATAACTCTTAGAAATACTTGCTCCGTTTTTCTAGCCAGGGACGAAGCTCACGAGTAAGAATTGTAGTCTGCCGAGCGATTAATAAGTATCGCGATGGTCGCGTAGATAGATAGGAGTAAGAAATAATAAGGCTCTAAATTTCCTTTCTCCCCCGGTGGTGGCGCTCAGTTTATCTGCGGATTGCAGGTGTAAAAATAATAGCCGGCTCCTTGGGCGCCGGCGGTGCTCATAGCTCATTTTTATCGTGCAAGCGGCGGCGCATGCAAGACGAAAGCTCGAGGCGAAAGCTTAAAGTCCGATATGTTGGCGCGCGCGCGTTCTCTCGGTAGTGAGAGAAAGAGAGAAAGAGAGAACATGCGCCTAGCTAGTCTCAACGGGTATGACGGTGGTTCTAGCTGTGATTTTCAGCTTCGTTAAATGGAAGGTAGTCGCGCAATTACACGGCGGGCCGCGACTTTTTCAAGCCTGCCAGCCGTACACTGTACTCGCCACCTCGCGCTAACGAGGAAGACAGAGCAATTATTCGGTAATTGGACGGATTGATAGTGAATTCTCTGGCCGACGTGGGCCGCCCGCGCGATCTTCCCTGATTGACTATCGGAAAGCAATATACTCCTACAACTAAATGCATTATTGGCTGGCTCGAGCGTTGCTCATCACGCTCGTCGTCACAGTGCTCCCCGTGTTCCAACTTCATCCAATCGATGTAAGTTCCGACACCTTTAATTTACCAGCTTTAAAGCTGATCCCTGGTAAACGTAGCATTTCAGTCTGCTCGGGTTAGTTAATTGAGTTATACTACTTGCAACCTACGTAGAGGGAGAAAGTATCGTTAAAACTTGAAGGTTCAGAAGAAGTTGGACCTTTATGGATCCAAGCGGCAAACAATTTCTACTCGAGAAGTATCATCTTCCGAGTCTTGAAGAGCGGATGGATAATCGATCTCTTTAAACCCGGATTGAAGTTAAAATTCTTATCGGCCAAGATATCCGGGTGGGCCGGGCCTTTCCCTTTGAAATGATAAAGTGACGATGGAGAGACGCTCGGATTTAAAAAAGATGAAAGAGCTTGTCATCATTGAAGATGAACCTTAGCACTCAATACCAATACCAAGTATTCAAGCAGTTCCCCCGGTATACTTAGACGCGCACCTCTATTGAATGACTGGCAGGAAATCAATGCTACCCGGTAATACATCGGCCGGACGGATAAAACGACCAACTACATTCGCTGTCCAATTTGCGAATATTGTTAATTTGAATGATCGATTCCGATGATCAATTAGGTAGGTCATGTTACGATATTAATTGCATGTTCCAAGCGAGAGAACGTACGAGAGGGACTGTTTGGCCGAACAATATCCGTCGGGACTTTACAATGGTATTAAGCCGGGACTTTGTTCCAATGGAATTAGCAGGCGGCTTCGACTTGAACAAGTTCCGTGCTCTGCCGGCTGGTTTGAAAGTCTTCGGACTCGACATCTTAGCCGAGAAAGGGTGGGCGACCGATTCCGCTGAATTCGATAAATCCTCGCGATCGCTCTTTCGCCCGGCAGTTTCACACGTACTCGGGAAACTGGCGTAGTCGATTACCACTCGTCCCAGCCGGCGGGACTCTTCTATGGTCCACCGCCACCCGAGACGACGGTCTACCTTTGTCGAGGAAAATTGCATGGAAATATCAAGTGCCGTCTCGCGCCCTCTCCCTGGCTGGCTTCAAGAGAAAAGTCAATGTAACGCGAGACTCTCCACCGTCTCGACGTTAAGATTAAGTCCGAACCATTAAAGTTATATTCGCACAGAAAATTCTCCACTCGACCTCAGCCGCTCGCGCGCTCTTCCACTCTCTATGTTTGGTAAATAAAGTCATTGTGCAGTCGTCGGCGAACCTACTCGTAGAAATTGCGATGTAAAATGTCGTCCAGAGGGAGAAGAGAGACTTTCCCTCTGGTTTCGCATCAGTCCTACGAGTTCTCTTTCTTAGAAGCTGGCCTTGTATTGTAGGGTTTCTTATATTCTGTAATGCGGATCCTCGGGCAAAATAATTCTCTTAAAAAGGCAGGACAGTCTTGGCCCTTGGTATATGTGATATGCTCACTTATTTTCTTTTTCTCCGTGCCTTTCTTTCTACGCGATCTCATTTCGAAGAAGGCGGAGGGATGGAAGGGGCAGAGGCGCGGACTCGTCTACCGCATAGGGTGCGTGTGTGTAAGCAACGAGGAACTTCACTCGCTCTTGCCACTCCCGGAAGCGAGTAGAGGAACTACTCGTTCCCACTGCAATCTACACAAAGAATTGGCTAGACAACCGCGCGCTCCAGCAATGCAGACCTCTTTACCCTGATGACTGAATGGGGCCGAATCACCCCGGGGAAACATGCTTTAAAGTTCTTCAGTTGGCGGGAGTGCCCTTCATCTACTTACAGCCTAACATATATGCATATGTAGAGCCTACTTCTACTTCTTCCGACAAAGTAGGAACGTTGTGTTCGTCGACAGTTAGTAAGCTAGTTCTAAATCTTTTGACTACTTGGTTCATTGAAGATTTTAGTGAAATACTAAATAGAAAGTCACAAATTTACGTGGAGAATCTGAGAAATGATTTTCGCAAGTGAAGGAAGAACGCTGTTAAATTAAACGAATGAGGAAGGTTTGTTCAGGGCGCAATCTGCCAGCAGTAAATTCGAGGTGAGTGGCATGCGTGGCACGGTCAGGAGGTGCACGATGGGAGCGGCTCTTGCCGGAACATAAGAGGGTTGAAGAACTCGTGGTTCCACTTAGGGGTTGAAGGAAGTCAGATAGAAGCTGAGATGTAGGTGATGGTGAAAAGGTAAACGCAGCTGGCTGACTGGCAGAAACCTCACGGGGAATCAGCTGATCTTCTAGCAACGACTCCCTGTGGTTCCTGATCTACAATCGGTGCGAAAGCTATTGAATTGCTACGATACCAATTCGATGGACACGCCACACTGTGTAGGGAATCGAGGGAAGTGGGAAGCCCGACGAGCACTAGTTTACCAAGGCTTCCTTCGCGACTTGTTACGCCGGCTAATCCTCTTAAGGATAATTGACGTTACGTAACGATTATTCGCCGCCCAGAGAGCGACAGTCTGCGAGAATTGGCTAGGCTGTCACGACTTAATTACAGGTGTTGCCAGGAGTGATTCATCGACCAATAGAGTAGGATGCACACATGATACGAGTAATATAAAACCCCTTATAGGTAGTTGCTGGAAGTACTTTCTGTAGGAAAATTCTTATGAATATTTAGTGAAGCTGACACTGACGTGCACTTCCATAGAAGCGAGGGGACAGCCGAAAAATATAAGCGGCACGAGAGCCTAGTTTCCGGGCGTACCGGCCTCTTGGTACTTCAAACGTAAAAGTACTCCGGAATAATAAATAATTAAGGACGCGAGCTCGCACTCGCGGAAGACATTCCGTTAAAATATGTACCGGTCCGCCCCGAAAGCCTGCAGGGACCGAGAGCGACCGAGCGACCAACCGACCGACCAGCGCGCAGCCTGAATTTCCGTATGATATTCCAAGGAAAACCTCCCGCGTGCCGCTTAAAAAGTAACGACCGACCGCCCTCGGAATATTTGCCCTGGCAACAATATGTTTCCCAATCCAACAATAAGTTACCAAGTTGGAAGGGTCGGCTCTCCGATGCCTTTTACTCGAGCTTCGCATGATCCTTGGACTCCTTCTGCAAAGAAAGGACATCACGTGACAGATAGTCATCTAATCTTCGAAATGAAATCCTATTCACTTCACGCAAGCTTGTTTCGATGCTAGGAGAACGCTGGTTCCATTGGTAGTGCAGGAGCTAGGATCGCGCGAGTGCAACAAGTTAGTAGTAAACCGCTACTACTAATCATTGGCAAGGACATATTAATTATAGGGAATGAAGAAAGCGTAAATTTACATAATTTACTAGTCTAATCCCTGTTTTTACCGGCAGCGAACCGCCAGCTAGAGGCGACGCGCGACGGCAGCACGAGCTTTCAAGCGGGAGGCTGTGTACTGGCGTGGAAGTAAGAATTTTGCAGCGGGCACCTTTTCCTCCGGCGAAATTGCTAGCGATCTCGCGCTCTCGTCCGCCGGAATGTAGGATAAGCACAGCAGCAGCGTAATTATTATCATCAGGAACACGAGATCGAAGGATAAGGCGTCGCTTGTACCATTAACGACCGTCGCTTAATGGCCGTGTGTGGTTTCCCGGTTGGGCACGCTGTACATTCTCTTTCTCTCTCTCTCTCTCTCTCTTACTCTCTAACGTTCCCTCGATAGCCGACTTTTGCTCGGCTACAAATTAAAACTTATTTCATTAAATACTATCGTGTTTTAAAGCCACGAACTCGAGTGAAGTGTGGTGCGAAAGGGAAGAGAAGGAGAGAACGAGGGCTTCCATTATTCGACCAAGTCGATTCTAATGCTGGACCCGTCGAGCCAATTGTTAATTAAAATTCATACCGCGGTCTGGCTTCCACGATTTCCACTGCCTAAGAGCATGTTCCTGTCTCTACTTTCTGCTGTTTCCGCCAACTCTGTACCACTGGACAATTTGACAAATGTGAGGCAATAAGAGGGAGAAAGATGTAATCTCTTGAGCGCGCAATGTCAAAAGATAGGCACGCATCGTTAGGAGCAATTAGCGTGAGCAAGTCTAATTACAAAAGAGGCGATAGTCGTGGAGGGTAGCTGGGAGGGGGAAGAATGGAGTGCCAGCGCTCGAGAAGACGAGTAAAAGGCGCCGGGAGTGGCTCGAAATTAATGAAACAATAGGCGCGCAACGTGAAAACTCAATTACACGTCATTAGACCTGGTGGTATATCGGGCTCCCTTCCCTCTCCCTCTTCCTCCCCCCCCTCTCTCTCTCTCTCTCTCTCTCTCTCTCTCTCTCTCTTCAGCTTTAACTCTCCCTCTTTGACGCGTCTTGGATGGGAGTGAAATATTAATTATTTCCCGAGAGTGCACAAGATCAGAGGATAAGACGGGCCAGCGTGGTTGGGTCGGCAGTCGCAGGAGGAGGAGGAGGATGAGGAGGAGGAGCGGTTCGAGGAGGAGAAGCAGGAGCAGGAGCATTAATGACCAGTACATTAACGCTGCCGTAGGTGGTTCCCCTGGCGACAGTCCCTTCTTATTAAAAGACGAATTAAAAGCCGTTCCATTAAAACGCGGCTGCGGCGACGGTGGCGGTCGTGGCCGCGGCCGCGGCCGGTGTGCCGCCCTGCATTATTCATGCCGCGGTTCCTGTCTTTGTGACCGATCGGCTGGCGCACCCAGAGACAATTTAATTGTCCCCCTCCTCCCCTACTACTACTACTAACCGGCCTTCTATCCCACCAAGTCGTTCCTACCGCGTTTAATTAAAAGGAAACACCGCGTTATGTACTCCCACGGGGCTGCCGCGGTTGACTTGAGAATGCCCTCCTCACCGTTAAATACTTTAAAGCACGGTTCACAGTACAGACACGCGCACGCCACTCTCATCACCTGTTTCTCTTCTTTGACACTTGCATTTCACATGTCGTTGGTACTCAGGCAAGTGTTACATCTAGTATGGTACACTTTGTATTTTTGTCTGTAGGGTGAAGAATTTTGAGCTGTTCTTTGGTAAACGACATCATTTTTCGTACCATGGCTTCCGTCGGTTATATCCGCTTGGTACTGCTAGAGGAGCGTGTGTTTTTATTTGACCTGTTTAAAATTCTGAGGACACGTTCGAGCACCATTTTATATTCTATTACCGACGTTTTTTGCCGTACAATGAGAGAGGATTACCGCAGCTGCGGTATAAAGGATAAAATTGGTCGAATTGTGAGCCACGCGCCTCTGTGGCCTGTTCCAATTTCTATTCTGCAAATACGAGCCCCACCGACTCATCGGATGCGATTCGGGATGGGATAGGGCTGATACACCCTATTCGCACGATATCCCGACAACTTTAGCTGCAGCAATCACTTGTAATTCTTTCGCGAACCCTTCAAAATCTTCTTCCCAGGATGGTTTCTAAGAAAAAGTGGTAGATGAGAGTCTTCCGTGACTCGGTGGTTACCGCGGGCAGCTGCTTTTTCAGTGGATCCGAAAAATTCATTAAGGATTTTCCTTTAATGTGGTTACGTGTATATTCCGCCTCTGATAAAAAGAAGCTCGCCATTACTCGCAGCTCTACCTTTCATCTCTATCGATCGTTGCCTGCTTCCGATCAAGCATAACCGTACTAAAAGACGACAGACTTGCTAACATTCATTCTGAGTAGATTGACACCTGGCATCGAGCATTACACTCTCGCTGGAAGCTAGTGGGACAGCGAGTGTCCGCTTTCGGCGGTATATAGAAAGCCGCATGCTCGATTTTCGACTGGATGAAAGTCACGTTGTAAATCCTTCGGACACCAAACAAAATAAATAAACTAGGGCAGAACAAAAGCAAAAACGCACTTTTAATATTGACTGTTTTTTCACACATCCATCTAGCTAGCCGTTTGGATTTCCCTGTTGCAGGCCGACAAATCCCCTCGCCCACTTCTCGAGAACACAGGTATGACGAGTGGAATTTTCACTGCAAGGGATTCCTGTATAATGAAACAATACAGTGTATCGTCCTAGCGTGGTCCGGCATTATGATAACAGGAGTAAAAACTTATCGATGGACGGCTCGGATGCCGAAAAATTCGTGTCGGGAGAATGGGGAGGGGGGGTATTTATGCGGCGGATGGCGGCGCTGCCGGTGCCCAGCTGAAAATCCGAATTCCAGGGACGAAATATCCGCAGTATCGCGCGGAATTCCGATCAAAACGAAATAAACTACCACTGTCAGGCTGGCAACAAAAAAAAAAGCCGAGTGAGAGAGGGAGAGTGCACGGGCATTCCCCCGCTGTACAGTTACGTTACATTTCGGATGAATTGGTGAGCGAGCGCTAGCCGGCGAGGAAATTCGTTTTGCGAAATATCCTGTCGCCAGCCTTACTGACACTTCGTTGAATATGGATCGACAGGATCCAGGCAAGGAACAACAACAACGTGCTGCTCCACCGACGCTGACGGTGCCCGATTTTTCGTGATAGCTCGGGCCCGATAGCCAAGCAGCCGACGCTGTTCCCGATTTATGCAGCAACTGCTTCCATTAAGCATTTACCAAGTAATACTCGCGATAAGAGGGCTAACACGCGCGGTATCGGAAGCCAACAGCAACGTACTAAAGAACCAACCAGAACAACAACCAACCCTTCTAGCCAGCGATACCGCCCACTTTAGTGTTTCGCCAAACTCAAATCAATTTGCTAATATTTAGTTTCGAGAAGTACTACCCTTGATACTAGGTCATCCCATAACTTGTTCAAAGCATCGATTGAAAATTAGAAGCTCTGAGAAGGAACTAGATAGCGAGAGAAATATTGTACTGATCAAAGAAGGAACTAGTGAAGCCTACCCGATTTTCTTGTTAGACCAGAGTGAAGATTGGACTGCGCGGACAGCAGACTCTGTCCGCCCAAGGAGCTAACGGATCCGGCTGATCCGTCGTCGAGTTCGACTACTGCCGCCCATTTTCCTCTCTCTGGCTCGTCACTGAGCGTATTCCAGTTCGACGTGGCAGGCCGCAAATCCGCAAAGCTCAAATCCCAGCGAGGATTTGGCGGTGCGGTGTAGAGCGGGGCGAAGCGGGG